>VMDR010018557.1:0-19099 GCA_007922815.1 Macrotus californicus
CAAGTGAAAGATCTCCGTTCTATTCCGGTCAGGGCACATTCCTGGGTTGTGGGGCCTGGTCCCTTGAGGCGGGTGAGAGAGGCAACCGATGGATGTTTCTCTCCCTCTCTTCCTTCCTTCCCCTCTCTAAAAATAAATAAGTAAAATCTTAAAAGAAAAAATAATTGCAAAACACGTATTTGCTATAACAATTTCATATCCCTCTATTACTTATTATTTCACTTATTTCAGTGGAATTTGTGTGTCGCAGTCCAGCTGCCACAGGGTCCAGAGGGTCCCCGAAGGTGGGTGAGGCGTCGGCGGTGGAAGTCAGACAATCACACCACTCAGAGGCAGTGCCAAAGCTGGTTCAACTTTATTGAGCATCAGACTAGAGATATATACTTTCTTTTTTGGCAGGCAGTATTAGGTTTGCGGTTTACATAATCTTGCTGATATTCATTCTGAGAGAGGGGTAACTTCACATAACGGTAAGGGGTTGTTTGAAGCAGTATGACCTTCAGTTGTCCGGCCCACCTCCCCAAGCAGGAAGCCCAAGGCCACAACTCCCTGGTTATTCGGGGCAGCACAACTCAAAGCTCCCCACCTGGAAAGAGAGCCAGACAGCCGAAGTGGGATGCACCCCCACCAAGGTCGAAACACTCAGGTCTGCAGGCTATTCCTGTCCTATCTATTTCTTCTTGACTAGTCTGCTTTACTTATTTTTCATCTTCTAAAAAATGGGGAATATATTGGTTGCTCTCAGGGTCGAAGGCGCGGGGAAAATGTTTTTGATGATACCTTCTCATCTGCCGTCTAAGACTATTTCTCTGCAACTCAGACATGAGGCACTAAGGGGGACCTTGCCTATCTAACCTCTGTATAAATGATGGAGTATTATAAGGTGTCTAAACTCCTGCAACACTCACTATTCTCTCTCCTTCTATATTAGCACCAGTATAGGGTAAAGGAGGGTCAGGAGATCTGAGCATGCTTCTATCTCCCCTAGGGGGAATCTATATTTTACTTCTGACTAAGTAAACTCCATAGGGAAAGCCTGGAATGATAGGGAGAGGCCTTTCTCAACAAATCACATGAGGGACAAACAGGGGTAGATGAATCAGGTTGGTCAGTATATGGCTCACCAGGCGTTTTCTTAAAAGCCCTGGCAGTCTGTTTTTCCAAGTTCTCAAAATTCTTTCCAGTATTTCCTCCTTTCTTAGTTATCTCAAGCAAATATACTATGAATACAATAAGCCCCACAATTGATATTGCTGCGCCCTGGGTTATGCCGCATCCTCCTCCCAGAAGTCGTCTTCCTTGAAGCTTCTTCCCTAGTGCCTGTGCCTTGCCAGGGGCTAGTTGGGACAAAGGATGCGGCATTTGTGGGAATTAATTTTTAAGTTAATTTAATTAATATTTACATACTTGTGTGAGAGAAAGAAAATACTATATAAATAGTAATTGTTGAAACAATGTTCTCAGTGTTTATAACACTACATTAAGGCAAAATTTAAAAGAGAAATCATTTTTTAATAATCTAAAAACAAGCATCTCTAATATTGGGGGGAGACCCCCCCCTGACAAATTTGTAAAAACATACACCTGCTTTATGCCAGACCCTGTGCTGGGTACTTGGGCTAGATGTGTGACCTGGCCCTGCGCACTTCTGCTTGGGATGCTCAACAAAAGTTTACAGGGCGCCACTTTGTATGCCATGTGCAGCCGGGGCAAAGGGGCCCCAGTGGGCCTTGCCTGGAGACCTGAGGCTCAGCTGCTGGGGGCAGGGCTGTGTGATGGAAAAAGAGCACGAGAGCTGCAGGTCCTTTCATCTCCCTTCATCAGCTGTGGCACCTGGCAGATACTGGATACCCCGGCTCCTAGACAAAGACCTGGTAACTCAAGAAGCTGCTCGGCCTCCCTGCCCATTCCCATCCCAGAAGAACTGTAGGCCTCTGATTTCTTCAGAGACCTTGTGTGGAGGTGTCTTTTGTCTCCCTGGCGTCAGGAATACATCATGTGCCTGTTGGTTAGGTGAGCCTGGCGCCTGAGTCTCCCAGGGAGGGGTGGCAATGCTCCCTAAGCAGAGCAGGGTAGAGCCAGGTAAAGTCCCAGGCTAGGTGAGCGGCGGTTGGGGGGCTTCAGAGCCACCCTTTTCCTTTAGGGTTGGCTTCATCCTATGCACCCTATCACAGCCTTCAGGAAGGACCTTATAAGAGTTCTGGACCCTGGCTGACTGCCTGGTTCACCGCATAGCCTCAACCCTGTGCCCCGACACACCCAGGGGCTCAACACTCGTTCCCTCAATGGATGGATGTCCACTGCCAGAGGGAGGCTTCTCCAGACTTGGGGTTTCCCTGCAAGTGGTTATCTTGGGCCTGGAGGCCTCGACAGAAATCGATGGTAGGAAATAAGGGTTAAGAGCACCAAACTGTGGAGTAAAGATCACATACTGGCTCTGCCACTGAACCGTTCAGAACGTGCTCCCTCACATTTAGAGAAGAAAAGGGGTATTGCTATTCCACCTCTTGGGTTACTGTGCACAGTGAGCTAAGTCATGTTAGGGTCAGTGGACGGCACTGAGGCCCTGAGCATAATCTCAGAAGCGACAGCAACGCCCATCCACCTTCTTTCTCTGAGTCCCAGTTTTCCTATTTTGAAAGGAGAGCCGCAGGGCCTCCACACCCCTCCCGCCGCGCTGCACACACGCTAGCAGTTTCTAAGCTTTTCAGGACTGGGGTCTTCAATTCGGCTCAGGGCAGCCCCTGCCTGAAAGACCCTGGCAGGTCGCATAGCCCACCGTTCAGTTTCCCGTTTCCTCTGAAAACTGCGAGCCCCACTTTCGAGGATGGGGATGAAAATCAAGCCCCGCCCTGTCGCTCCCGCCGCGCCCCTCTGGCGCCCTGAGGCCGCTCCGCCGTCCTCCACCTGCGGTCAGGCGAACTCCGTGGCCAGCCCCGCCGGCTCTGTGACGCCACCGGCCCCTGGGTCCTCGACGCCTGCGCCGCTCCTATAAAAGCCGACGCTGCGCCTCGCTGCTGGAGGGACCTTGTTCTCCGCCTTTCCTTGTGGTGTCTGCGGACGCTTCCCCGCTCTCGTCAGCCTCCGGCCTGCTCTCTGCGGAGCACCGTGAGTAGCTACCGATAGAGCTGGAATGGGCGGTGGCTCCGCGAGTTGCGAACTGGTGGCCGCACCACTGCGGCTTTGGCCCGCCCGAGGCAGGAGGCACCTGGGCCTGCCCTGCTCTCAGGCCCGGTGCAACCCGTTTCAGACCCCGTTCTCCCGGAGCTGCCTGCGGGCGCGTTCCCCCACTCTGCCCCGTCGCCCGGAGAGGCCCGCTTTGGTTTCGCGTCGTTCGCGACGCCCCCTGGGCGCCGGGCGGGTGGGAGAAGGTGCGGGCCGAGCCCGGGATTGGGCCTTCTCTTCCCGGGGCGAGCGTCAGCCGGCGCGGAGCTCGGCCGCAAGGCCCAGGCTGCGGCCCGGGGCCTCGCTCGTTATTGAGCCTGCCGGCCTTGGGGACCCAGGGCGGGCCTGGCGGCGGAGCCTTTCGTGGGGGTCGGCTCGCGGCTGTCGGGAGCGTGGGCCCGTGCTCGTGTTTCGGTGTCGGAGGGAGCGTGGCGGTGATAGTCCGGGGAGCGCTTGACTCCGGGTCTCATCCTTTCTCTCTCGTCTCTGGCGTCCCCAGTCACCGGTTCTCTCGCCAGCCGAGCCGGGGCCCAGTCTTTGCAGGTAGCTGCCTGCTCCTTTTGAGTGTTGGTTATTTTGGCTACAGCCTGGAGTTGGTACCATAGTCACAGTGTGTGACTTTTAGGGACCCTTACAACTGTGAACGTAAACGTGTGTAGCTGTTAAAAAGGAACACGACTTTCACCTGCTTTGGTTCACTTTTAATGGATACTTCAGGTTGGGGTTTTGGGGTCACGAATTTTTTTTATTTTTATTTTTTGGTTAGCGTCACGATAGAATGTGTCTGTGTCGTAGAGCCATGCAGACTGAATAGAGGCGAGGTGTCAGTTTCGGTTCACTTAAAATACCGCTTTTTTCTTGATGATGTTGCTAGAACCCACATCATGACAGCCTTGGAGAGTGATTTAATTTCCAAGTACCAGAGCCTGAAGAATGGAAGGAATCGCCTCGGAAGCCTGTCAAATCACAATGCCATCCATTATTATCTCAACATTTTGCACAGAATTCCGGTTGTCTAACACTGAAAGTTCTCTGTGAATATTAAGTTTAGGATTACAAAGTGCATCGAATTACAGATTAGCCAAGTGACTCCTTGCTATTTAATGAGACCTCAACTCCCTTAAGAGTAACCTAATACACAAATTCGACTATGACTAAGCAGATCTTGTTATTTATTGAGAGTTATGGTCGTCTTCAAAGTAACTTTATCAACTGCATCGCCAGACTTATAATTCTGTAATGTCTACTTTAGTATATGGAACATAAAAAAAAAATAGAATGTTTTGTAATTAAAAATTGGGCTCGCTTTAAAATACTTCTTTTGGAGTACCTTTTGGTATTGCCTTGTCACAGGAAATGACCCTGCCCTGGGCATTGTTGACAAGCACTAAGCAACATGGAGAGGCGGAGGTAATTGTGAAAAACAAGTGAAATTTGATTCTTTACAACCATGAGTCCATGAGAGCAGGATATTTCAGTGCCTGGTTTTAAAACACACCTTTACCTTTTTGCTTCCTTTCCCCAACACTGTGTTTGGGGATTAGAGATAATTGGGAAAAGCTGAATGAAAGTTTTAACTGATGTAATGGGTCTTCAGTCTTTAAACCTAAAATAAGTGCAATGAATGTTTTCATTTTTTTAAAATTGATTTTTAGAGAGGAAGGGAGAGAAATACCCATTTGTGGTTCTACTTGTCCATTCATTGGTTGACTCCTGTATGTGCTCTTATCAAACCCCCAACCTTGGCTTATCCCGAGAGTGCTCTAACCAGGGGTGTCCAACCTTTCGGCGTCTCTGGGCCACGCTGGAAGAAGAGTTGTCTTGGGCCATACATTAAATACACAAACACCAACAAAAACAAAAAAATCTCATAATGTTGTAAGTAAATTTACAATTTTGTGTTGCGTAGCATTCATAGCCATTCTGGGTCTTAGGTTGGACACCCCTGCACCAACTGAGTGACCTGGCCAGGGCCTGCAATGAATGTTTTGAATGCCAGATTCTCCACTTTCAAGTTAATAGTGACATCACAGGATTATGAATATCTCAAAAGCATGGACCTTTGAAATCTGTACTTGAAATTTGAAGAGGTCTTGAGTTTTTATAGCCAGGTACTGCTGCCCTCCCCCACACTCTGGCCCTCCAAGAATGTGAAGATGATAAGAAATTGCTGCCTTAGAATTTTTAATTTTAAAGTTCTTTTTCCCTCGGAATTCAAGTCTTTTGAAGTTAATTGATTAATTAACTTCTGTGTAAGAAGTGTCTTTTTCCTAATGACTCATAATTAATTTGAGTTAATAAATACCTTTTGAAACAAGTAATTGGTTATTACTATGGGGATTTTGGCAGAAGATCTCAACCTTGGACACCTTGACAGTAATGAAAGATAAAAAGACTCTGTGCAATTTAAGTTTCTTATTTGGCTTTAGGGAATTAGATGGGTATGTTTATCCTTAGATCGTTTCTGCTATATGATCTTGCACTGATCTCGACATAAATATGTCTTGATTAACTCTTTGGATCTGAACTCATTTAAGTCTCACTAGGGGGAAAGTACTATCTTATTTGGTAGCTTTGTTTATTTTGGACTGACCTCCCTCAGGTTTGCAGGTGGTTGTGGCAGTTAACATGAATATATGGAGTAGCCAGTATTCAGTAAGAGTAGAAAGATGGGCAAAATGAATAAATAAGTCCATTTTAGGTATATTTTGCATCAAAAGTATGGAATGTAACTTTCAGATTTATACCAACAATGAGTTTGGTAGGGTAGGCCTTAAAAGCTTCTGTTCCTAGGAAATACACTTTGAAAAAATTTTATAGAAACCTTCGTATGCTAGTCTGTAAATAACCACTCTGTTTTATAGGGCCATATACTACAGGTCCTTATGATTTTATAGTTAATAAGTTATAGAGGGCTTCTAACAGACTGTAGTCGATGAAATGTCTTATAGAATTAATATCTCTTAAATATCAATTCAGTATAATGCCTTTTTTTTTTTAGATGCCTTCAATTAAGTTGCAGAGTTCTGATGGAGAGATATTTGAAGTTGATGTTGAAATTGCCAAACAATCTGTGACTATCAAGACCATGTTAGAAGGTAAGTTTTTTTTAAAACGTGGGTCAGGGGAAAGCGGAAAAAAATAAGTAGCTTGAGGTAACTTGTGAACATCAAATTTATACAAGTAACAATCTGTCAAAGTGCTCAGAGAGTATAAAGGGGTGTAGTTTACCTTTAAACATTTTTTAAAATTTCTTTATTGTGGAGGTAGAGCGGAATGGGGGGTGGTTAGAGAAATGTCGATTTTTGGCTCCACTTATTTATGCATTCATTGGTTGTGGGAGATTGAACCCACAACCTTTGTGTATCTGGACGACGCTCTTACAAACTGAGCTACCGGCAAGGACTTCCTTTTTTTTTTTTTAATTTTAAGTATTAACTGCATTTTTCTGATACAGGTCATTCTTTCTGCATTGTCTGAATTAATGAAGTTTTATTCCTTATTAAATAGATAAGACCATAAGCTAATATTGAAATGTCCAATTTCTGTTTCAAGTAAATTTAGATTCACAATTTCTAATGACAAAAATTAAAGCCTTTGGAAAAGAGATCCCTTGTATAAGGTAGCTAAATAGAGCACCTTGTTTCAACAGAGTGAGTAAGCTGAGTAGATTGTAAACTGAGCAGCTGTCTTTGTTTCTTTTTTAAAGTAGGTTTTCCCTTTTGTCTAGTTTGTCATTCCTCTGACACTTCTGCAAAGTATATGTGCAGCACAACAAAGAAGTAAGACAGAAAAACAGGTTCTGAAACGTTTTGAAACTTCTGCTAGTTAACATGGGTCTCTTAGTATTGCCAGTGGGCTGGTGGACGTTAATAGTGTGGTGGAGACGTACAAATCAGTGAGGAATTGGTGAAACAAATTCTGTGTAAAAATGTTCGTTATTACTCAAACATCAAATGTTTGTAAATAGGGAAGATCTGTAACTATAGATACTTAAGTGGAAAGAAGTTATGTGTCAAATACTAGCTATATTCTGGTGAAGAAGAAGGTAAGTGAGAAATGATCTTTGCCCTGAAGGGTTTTCAAACCAGGAAGGGAGACAGACACCCAACAGGTCAAACTTGTGTCATATAATCAGAGCAGTGATAAAGCTGTGTGCCCAGGGTGCTGTGGGGACGTCCTGGTTGGCGCTCTCTCTGGGCCTGTGGAGAGACTGCAGTGTGCGGGCCTAGATGTGATGTTTCAAACGCGGTAGAGTTAGGTGGGTGGGGAGGTTGTTCTGAGGTAGAGAGGATGTGTTTGAGAAAAGTAAAATTGAAGTTTTTAGTTGGGGTTTTGGGGGTGGGACGAGATTGTGATACTCTATAGTTGGTAGACCTAAAGAATGGTTTTGAGAGGAATGGAAAGAAAATAAATGCCTTTGAGCTTGAACGTGTTGTATGTATTTGAGATTTCTTCAGTAGACCTTTGTAACAATCTGTAGGCAGTTGAGTATGTGGATCTTGGTCCCTGAGTTGTAGGCTCCTGGAGATAAATAGACTTATTTGTATGGTGAGTTACGAGAGTGTCTTTCTATAGGAGTAAATGAGGTTGGCAGGCGGCCATGTTTGGGGCAAGAGTGTAGAAGTCAGAGATGGAGAATCAGTGAAGTAGGATTTGTGGAAGCCAAGGTAAGGGGGGCGCTTTTTGGGGTGACTAGATGATTATCGGATTCATACACTGCATACTGGTAACTTAGGTCTCACAATTTGTAAGTTAGAGGACCTCTAACAGGTGTGGTAGAGGCAGAAGCTGAATTGCGGAGGGTGTGTCTTGTTTTCTTAGTATGTGGACATATGAGCACATTCCTGTATCCTGGTAACATACATACATAGATCATTTCTATTAAGTTGTAAACCCCTTGATACATCCCACAGTCACTGTCCATAAAGTACCTGTTGAAGGAAGAACTATGGTATGGTCACTAATAAAAGAGTATGAAAGCAATCCAAGTGTCCCTAAAGGCAGGTAAGGTTTTAATCTAGAAGATGTAGAAACTGATACCACAATTGCTGCCTGAATACTTGCTTTGGCAATGAAAGTGTTCTTTATTTTGTCTTAGTTGGTGCCTGGCACACTAATCTGTCTTGTGCTGCTTCAAAGAAGCATTTGCCAATGTAAGAACGTAGGGCTCCTTGAAGGTTTTCACACCAACTTTGATCACTGAATCAAGTGGAATGACAGCAACAGTTAAATGATCTGTTTCTCCACTGCATTTATTTGGCTTTGTCTTAACCAAGGTTTATATAGAATTCTAGCGTCTTAAGGACCAGAGTCTCCTTATTACCCCTTATTACTCCTTATTGTTGTTGTTTATCTGTGTGACTTAGAAAACAAAAATAAAACCTAATCACATGACAATCAAATGAAAATCTTGGCTTGTGTACATGTGGATTGACTGATTAGTTCAGGTACAGGGTGTGGTATCAGGATACAGGTGCCTCTCAGAAGTCCTTGTAACAAAATAGCTTAAAGGAACAACTTGCTACTTGTGCACTCAGTCTAAAAGCAAAAAACATTGCCAATTCTTAGTTTAAATGCTAGAGAAGTAATCATTTAAAACTATAAGGCCATTATTATTATTAATAGTAGTAGTAGTATTTTTGAAGACTTTTTAAATTTATTTTTAGAGAGAGGGGAAGGGAGGGCGAACGAGGGAGAGAAACATCAGTCACTTGCCTCTCGCATGCCCCCAACTAGGGACCTGGCCCGCAACCTTTTGGTGCACAGGACGCCACCCCAACCAACTGAGCCACTTGGCCAGGGCCTTGAGGACCTTATTTTTAACATTTGGATCTAAACAGAATGGTCTTTTGAATTATGTTTTCTCTAAATCTTAATTCCCCAAACACAGGTATTTTACATGGTAAAACTTTTTTCTCTCCCCTCTGATTAAAAATGTTTTATATTAGCTCAGGAAAAGGGTAAGTGGCCTTATCCAAATTGGGATATTACCATTTTATAGTTTTACTCTGGGCAGAGATAGGATCAGGAAAGGCATTAGTGGGTAGAAGGAGAGAGATGAGTAACCCTAATACATACAGAAAAATAAGATAGTTTTTGAACCCACACTCCCTTGGGACTTCTTGTTAAGCTCCGTTACCTCCATGTTGTCAAGTGCATCATCTGTTTCATTTCTCATCTAGACCTGTTGACAGCATTTGACAATTCATCATTCTTTTCTATATTTGGCTTCCAGGATACTTTACTTAGTAGAACTCATAGCCTTCCATCTCCCCGTCTTTAAAGCCTGCAGGCTCCCAGGGCGTACTTAACAATTGGACCTCTTCATTGGTCATCTCCCCTAGTCTCATGGTGTTATCAACCATCCATACGGCAATTCCCAAACTTACCTGCAGTTCTCATCTCTTCTTTTGATTTTTAGACTTGCGTATTTAAAACCCTATATACCCAATTGCTATCTCAAACTTACGATGATAGTAGAGTTCTTGATTCTCTGCCCTCCAACATCACAGTTTTCTGATAGACGTGCCCATATCAGTTAATGGCAACGTCATCCCTCTAGTTCATCATGTCTTTTCTTTTTAAATTTAATCTTTATTGTATTTTTTCCCATTACTATTTAGTCCCCTCATACTCCTCCCCACCCCCCAGAATCACCACACTGTTGTCCATATCCATGAATCCTTTTTCTTTTTTGCTCAATCTTTCCACCCCCTCACCTCTGGTTCTCCCCTACTAGCTGTCATCCTGCTCTCCATCTGTGGGTCTGTCCCCATTTTCCTTGTTAGTTCAGTTTGTTCGTTAGATTCCACATATGAGTGAAGTCGTATGGTAGTTGTCTTTCTCTGACTGGCTTATTTCACTTAGCATAATTTTCTCCAGGTCTGTCCATACTGTTGCAAAGGGTAAAACCTTTTTCATGGCTGAGTAGTAGTCCATGATTGTAAGTGTCCCATGGTTGTTTTGTCCACTCATCTACTGATGGACACTTGGGCTGCTTCCATATCTTATCATGTCTTAACCCTTAGTCTTCTCTGACCCCTTTCACATTCTACTTTCCATCTGTTGGAAAGTCCTATTGCCTCTACCTTCAAAATGCATACGGCATTTGATTATTTCTTACTTTTTCTGTAGCTGTAAACCTTGTGCAAGGCACCATCTTGTGCCTGAATTATTGCTAGCCCCGTAATTGGTTTCCCACTTTTCTCTCTGATCTTTTTTGTCTCTTCCCAATACAGTAGCCAAAATGCAGAAGGCCCTGTGATTATCAGGCCCCCTGTTATTTCACCCTTGCCAATCCTGTTCTAGCAACACAGATTCCTTAGTGTTTTTAGAACATGTCAGACACTCCTGTCAGAAGGACTTTGCATTTGCCATTCCCTCTGCTTAGGTGTTCTCTCCTCCTTTAAAATTATACTAAAATGTTAGTATCAGGCATCCTAATCTCCTCTAAAATTGCAGTAATTCCACCCTGTATTCATTGCTGACTCTCAACTGCCTAGCACAGCACCTGGGTATATCAGGGACTCAAGTGTGTTTGATTCAACCCTGGCCATGTCAGCGTAACCGATGCTCGACTACACCAGTGTGGTATTGCAGTTAAGTTTGGGCTTCTAATCTTGGCACATGCTAACTGGTAAGTATTGGGTTACCCAAAAAGTCCATTTCGTTTTTCTATAAAAGATACATTTTTCATTTTCACCAATAACTTTATTGATTTGGGTATTTTGAGTATGTCAGCTATCTCCCACATGGTATAATTCTAATTAATTGTTCTCAATTAATATCTTGATTTGATTGCTATCAGTTTCAACTGGTCTACTCGGTGGTGGAGCATCATCCAGTGAGAAACCTCTAGCACGAAGCTTTGCAAACCACTTCTGACCTTCTGCATACACTGCACAAATCTTTTGGGGGGTTTCAGTTGTGTTTTTACCTTTCTTGAAATAATAAAGCATAAGATGCTGAAAATGCATGTATTCTTCCATCTTCAATATTAAAATGGCTACACACATTCACTAATTTTGATAAGTTTTTTAATGCACCCTGATATGACAGCTTTCACAATACAGTCTAGCAAAATTACTTAGAGTGAGGTTCAAGACAAGTAAATGCTACTAGAGCCATCTTATGGGAAAAAAACCAAACGAACTTTTTGGCCAACCCAATAACTTTCTTCGGCAACTTTTTTAGTCTTATAGAAACCGAAGGACCCACTTGATTTGAAAATTAAATTTTGTCTTTAGAGATAACCAACCACCTTGAGAATCTGAAAGTTGGGCCTTTTTACCAGAGAAACTTACAGATTGGAAATTAGAGGTAATATGTACGTGAGGAATAACAAGGTATACCCTGAAACTGACCCACATTCTCCTCAACTTCCCTAGACATATTAACAGTTCCTTATGTATCCTTATGGAGATATTTTAAATATAAATATGTAAGTATATTCCCATTTTTTATTCAGATGTATCTTTTTATACCTGGTTTTTAAAAACTTTAATCTTCAACTTATACCAGTATGTATGAAGCTGCCTGCCTTGTTTTTGTCAGTGGCTGCATGATCTTTTGTGTTGTGTGAGATTGTTACTTACGAAACTTGTCATGGTTTTATTTTTCTAAATGCACTCCGTCTAGAGAAAGAGTAAGGATAAAGGTTTGGCTTCCCCCCACCCCCAAATGGCTGCCTTGTCATCTCAGTCCACACTTATTAAATAATTTTCCTCCTATTTTAGAACTCTTTGGATATAATATTCATATATTCAGTCATTATTTAGTTTTGGGTGGTTCATGGACTTCTTGTTAGGAACCACTAATTTTAAATGCTATTAAAAGAACTATTCTTAGTAAAATACTTTTTATAGCCTTTCAGACAACATGTGCAAAATACTTGTTTGAGAAAGAGCTTTGTTTGGTATAAATGTTATAATGGAGTTAGGAAATAATGGCAACTCTATTCTGGTTTTGTTAGATTTGGGAATGGATGATGAAGGTGATGATGACCCAGTTCCTCTACCAAATGTTAATGCAGCAATATTAAAAAAGGTAAGCAAGCAAACTATACACTTATATATGTATTTCTTTGTTCATTTAACAATATCCTTTCTATATTGATGCTGAGATATCGTCCTTTAAAAAAAAAAAAAAAAAAAGCCCTGTCTGGTGTGGCTCAGTGGATTGCGTGCAGGCCTGTGAACCAAAGGGTCACTGGTTTGATTCCCAGTCAGTCTGCATGCCTGGGTTGCGGGCCAGGTCCCCAGTAGGGGGCGTGGGAGAGGCAACCACACATTAAGGTTTCTCTCTCCCTCCCTTCCCCTTTCTTTCTTTTTTTAAAGTTTTTTTTTTTTTTTTTTTTTTTTTTTTAAGGTTTGTTTGTTTATTTATAGACACTGGGGAGGGAGAGAAACATCAATGTGTGGATGCCTTTCATGTGCTCCCAACCAGGGACCTGACCCACAACCCAGGCATGTACCCTGACTGGGAATTGAACTGTCGACCCTTTGGTTCTCAGGCCAACACTCAATCCACTGAGCTATACCAGCCAGGGCTTCCCCTTGTTCTAAAAATAAATACATAAAATCTTTAAAAAAGAAAAAAGAAAAAGAAACAAAACTCTATGGAGTATGACTTACTCTAATTATTTGGTGTAGTTTACTTAGCCAAACCCTTTGGATATTTGAGTTGTCCAGTCTTTTTTTTTTAATTGATTTTTTAAGAGACAGTGATTTTGTTGTTCTACTTATTTATGCATTCGTTGGCTGCTTCATGTATGTGCCCTGACTGGGGATTGAACCCACTACACCTTGGTGTATTAGGATGATGCTCTAGACAACTGAGCTGCCTGGCTAGGGCTAAGTTGTCTAGTGTTTTCATTAACACACTTAAATTACTTAACTATAACAGTATGTGATTAGCAGAAAGGAATTTCTTTGTATTGTTTGTCCAGTGAGTGGGTGTGCTTCAAAGGGAGCTTGAGAACAAGAGAGGTGCTTTTTTTTTTCTCTCAGTTATCACCTTACCTTGTGTCTAAGCAGAAATGGCTCTCCACATGGAATAGGATTTTAGTGTTTCAGGGCACATAGTTCCTTAACAGAGCA
Organism: Macrotus californicus; assembly: GCA_007922815.1. Taxonomy (NCBI): domain Eukaryota; kingdom Metazoa; phylum Chordata; class Mammalia; order Chiroptera; family Phyllostomidae; genus Macrotus; species Macrotus californicus. Next base: position 13,266 of record VMDR010018557.1, read on the forward strand.
AGCTATTTAAATTGAATAGTTACTTGAAAAAACAGCAACCAGTTTCCACACTGGGGGAAGAACTGGCTAGGCTTAGCTTTATTCTAGTTGACTCCTTTCTAAGGAATTCTTCAAAGGGCATTGATCTTGTGCAGTTATGAGTAACCTGGTATGAGATGTGGCTGCATTGCATATGTTTCCAGACTCTTACTTGGTTGGCTATCACCAGTCTTTTTAATTGCTCTAGACCAGGTGAGAAGTTATTGTTCTCTTAAGTCTGAACATTTTTTACATGTTATTGGCCATTGATATTTTCTGCATTGTCTGTTTTCCTTTGCCTGTCTTTCTAATGATCTTTTTAAAAAAAAAAAAAAAATATGGTAAGATAAGCCCTGGCTGGTGTGGCTCTGTGGATTGTGTGCTGGCCTGCAAACCAAAAGGTCACCAGTTTGATTCCCAGTCAGGGCACACGCCTGGGTGGCAGGCCAGGTCCCCAGTTGGGGGTGTGCGAGAGGCAACCTGTTGATGTATCTCTCGCACATTGATGTTTCTCTCCCTCTTTTTCTCCCTCTCTAAAAATAAATAAAATCTTTTTAAAAATGTAATAAAATATGTAACATAAAGTTTACCTTTTTAAGTAAACAGTTCAATGGCATAAAGTACATTTACATTGTTGTACAGTCATCAGCCGTTAACCATCAAACAATTAAACAATAATTCCCCATTACCCTCTCCCTCCAGCCCCTTGTAACCACTATTCTATTTTCTGTCTCTGTGAATTTGACTATTCTGCGTACCTCATATAAATGGGATCATAGAATATTTGTTCTTTTGTGTCTGGCTTATATCATTACTTAGGATAATGTTTTCAAGATTCATCCATTTTGGCCCTGGCTGGTGTGGCTCAGTGGACTGAGTTCAGGCCTGTGAACCAAAGGATCCCCAGTTCGATTCCCAGTCAGGGCACATGCCTGGGTTGCAGGCCAGGTCCCCAGTAGGGGGTGCTCCAGTGGCAACCACACATTGATGTTTCTCTCCCTCCTTCTGCTCTCTAAAAATAAAATAAATAAAATCTTTAAAAAAAAAAAAAAAGATTCATCCATTTTGTAGTCTAATACCAGTTTGCTTATCTTATATCAATTCATAATATTTTATGGGTTAGAAGCTTTATATTTTATTTAACTAGATCTCCTTTCTGGCTTCTGAGCATTGTTTTACCATTAACATTGTACTTTATGCTAATGTAAAATGCTTCTAAAAGGAATTTTGCTTGCATTCATTCGAATACCAAACAGTTTTTATGTATTGGGGGAAACATACAACCAAAGAAATATGTAAGATGGAAAAGCTAGGGATTATAAGTGGGTTGGTAGGTGGACAGTTATTTTGAAAATGAAGATGGCCGGGAAATGCCTTACTGAGATGATCTGCGAACAAAGACCGAGTGTGGGGGCGGAGAGAATTCTGCACAATGGGAGCAAGTGCATTGACTCCTGAGACAAGAGCGTGCCCTCCCTTTTGAGGTGGCTGGAACATAGTGAACAAGCAAAGAGATAGTGTAGAGGTCAGAGCTGATGGGCTGGGTGATACAGGGCCACTTCTGAGAATAAGTTTTTTTTTTAACTTATTTGCATTATTGCTTATGAATATTTAAACCTTAAGTGTATTGAATAATCACATGATCCAAAAACTAAAAATATACAATAAAACTCTTTTGTCTCTCATCTGACCAGAAACCTCCATGAATAATAATCAACAATAATTACATATCCTTTTAAAAGTTTTTTAATGCCTCTATAAGTTAATTGCTGATTCTACAGTTGGAATACTTCTTAAAAACCTATTATTTCATTAAAGCCTTTTCTGCTTGGCTTTTCCTTCTAGAAAGAGTTCTTTCCCAGTTTTGCATCCTGGCAGTATAATTTCTTGGCTCTAACATTTTTTTCTCAGCACTATTTTTTCCCCCAATATTAAACTATGGAATATTTTTAATCATACAGAAAAGTTGAATTATGTAGCAAACACCCATTTGCCTTCCACTTAAATTCTACAACCTAATACTTTTAGTTTTGATTTTGCTGGTTTTTTTTTTTTTTTAAAGATTTTACTTCTTATTTCTTTTTAGAGAGAGGGGAAGGGAAGGAGAAAGAGAGGGAGAGAAACATCAGTGTGTGGTTGCCTCTCATGCACCCCCTTCTGGGGACCTGGCCTGCAACCCAGGCATGTGCCCTGACTGGGAATCGAACTGGCGACCCTTTGCTCCCCAGCCCACGTTCAATCCACTGAGCTACACCAGCCAGGGCTGATTTTGCTCTTTTTTAAAAAAGATTTTCATTATTTTTAGAGATGGGAGAGGGAGATAAACATCAGTGTATGGCTGCCTCTCATGTGCGCCCCCAACTGGGGACCTGGCCCGCAACCAAAGCATGTGCCCTGACTGGGAATCAAACTGGCAACCCTTTGCTTCACAGGCCAATGCTCAATCCACTGAACCACACCAGCCAGGGCTGATTTTGGTCTTCACCAGGGTACATATAAATATAGCTGATCAGCTTCCTGAAAATTTAATTATAATGTGTTCATGCCCCTAGTAAGGGAACATTTGGGCTTTTCCAGCTTTGTTATTACATTGAATAGTCTTATGTATGTGTTTGGGTATTTAGAATTGCTTGGTGGTAATACATGCGCATACTCAGTTTTACTAAGTAGTGCTAGATTCCTTTTCAAAGGGGAATCTAAACTAGTTGGATCTAACTGTAGTGTTAATTTTGCATCTAATGAGGCTGAACATTTCCTCCTGTTTAACTGTTCAGATTTCTTTCATGGATTTCCTGTTCATATCTTTAGCTTATTTCTTTGTAGTGATTTTTAATATTTTATATACTATAGGGTAATCAATTGCTGGTTATACGTGTAGGTATTTTCCGGTCCTTGTCCTGTGTATTTTTTTGCACAGAAGCTTTTTAATGTGGTTAATTATAGTAATCTGACCGAAGGATTCGCTGTTATTTAAGATCTTCCACCCTCTAAGAGTTGTGAAGAGTTCTCAAGCTTCATTTTTGCCTTTCAAGCTTGGCTACTAACTTTATTATTCAAGTCAGCTTCTAGCTAGTTCTTAGCCCAGTGTAGAAGTAACCTTGCCTCAGCAGTGGAATAAATACTGTGTGACAAAATACCACAGAGGAATGAACTTTCACTTTCGTTGCAGGTCATTCAGTGGTGCACCCACCACAAGGATGACCCTCCACCTCCGGAGGATGACGAGAACAAAGAAAAACGCACCGATGATATCCCCGTGTGGGACCAAGAATTCCTGAAAGTTGACCAAGGAACGCTTTTTGAACTTATTCTGGTACGGTTTTAATGAATCCTGTAAGATATCTCTAGATCAGAGCCTTTAGCACTTCTTATAGAGTTAAATTATTTGCTACTGAATTATAACACTGTGAACTCAGTTGAATCCACATATCAGTAATTGCATTAAATGTAAATGGTCTATACACCACAATGAAAGGGTAGCGATTGTCACATTGGATTAAAAAGAAGCAAGACTCAGCTATGCTGTCTACAAAAAACTCACTTTAAAGACACACTAGGTTTAAAGGAGGAAAAGGATGTATTATGCTAACATTAATCAAAAGAAAACTGGAATAACTGTTACAGTAGATTTCAGGGTATAAAATATTACCAAGATTAAAGAGGATCATTGAATAATGATAATGGAATCAACTCATTATTAAGAGGGCATAACAGTTCTAAACATTTATCTGCCTAAATGCAGAACTTAACAAAAAGTTAAACAAAAGCCAGTAGAACTCAAAGGATAATAGACAAACAGATCTGCAATCAATAGTTAGATATTTCCACGCCTATCTCTAAGTAACTTCTAAAACAAGTAGAGAAATCAATAAGGATATAGAAAACTTGAATAACATTGTTGATCAACTTGCCTTAATTGACATTTACAGAATATTACATCTGATGACAGCAGAATACATATTCTGTGCCTATTGAAGTATTTACTGTCGAGGTAGACATGTTTTGGGCCATAAGACAAGTCTAAAGTTTAAAAGAATTCAAGTCACACAAAGTGTGTGTTTTCTGATCACAATGGAATTAAATTAGCAATCAGTAACAGAAAGCTATTTGGAAAATCTCAAATGTTTGAAAACTAACACACTTCTCAGTAACCCATGAGTCAAGAAATCAAAAGAAAAATTAGGCAGTATTTTGAACACAACACATGAAAATCCGTGAGATGCAGCTATTGTGGTTCAGAGGAGAATTGATAGCACTAAACACCTAGGTTGGGAAAGAAGAAAAGTCTCAAATCAGTGAGCTAGGCTTTTACCTTAAGAAACTAGTGACAAGATGAACTTAACCCAAAGAAAAAGGGAATGTTAAAGAGCAGAAATCAGTAGAAAATGGGAAAACAGAGAAAATCAAAGAAATGAAAAGCTGATTTTTCCAGAAGATTAATAAAATATAAGGCCATAACTGCTTATGTTTGAATTCTTTAAATGTTTTGTCAGGATTTGACGTGTGCTTGTGCACTCAGATGTGCACACCACATACAGATAGTGGCCTTTCTTTCACATTGATGTAGTGTATGTACAGGCAGCACAGTGTTATGGAGGTATGCAGTGAAGGGGTCGATTTAGGGCTCCATTTAATTTCTTAGATATTAGATAGGGATTGTCAGCCGCTAACTCTGGATTTAGTTTAAAACTTCAGATGCATTTTAATGAAAACAATAATCTCTTTACAGGCTGCAAACTATTTAGACATCAAAGGTTTGCTTGATGTTACATGCAAGACTGTTGCCAATATGATCAAGGGGAAAACTCCTGAAGAGATTCGCAAGACCTTCAACATCAAAAATGACTTTACCGAAGAGGAAGAAGCCCAGGTAGGTAACCCACAGCTTGTTCTTGATCACGTGCTTGCTTGCTTATTTATTTATTTATTTATTTTTATTTTAAGATTTTATTGTTAAAGGGGAAGGAAGGGAAAAAGGGAAACATCGATGCATGGTTGCCTGTCGCGCACACCCCACTGGGGACCTGGCCCGCAACCCAGGCATGTGCCCTGCAGGTCGGCACTCAATCCACTGAGCCACACCAGCCAGGGCTGATACTGCTTTTCTTTATAAACGTAAGAATACTTACATTTCAGCCAAAGGTGTTCTTTGGTACTCATTCCTTAGCAGTTACTAGTTTTGGCACGTAGGACCTTACATACAAGCCGTAAGTGACTTCAGAAAAGCAGACCGCTAGGGATGGTTAGATGCTAGAATACTTTAGAGCAACTTAGGGAATGGGGAAGACATGGATGAATAGATCAGAATGACTTTGTTGACACAGCTACAAATTGAAATAATATGAATGAACTATTTGAATTTGCTCCATTATCTCTGGTAACTGAAGCTGTAATTTACCCACTGCCATTGCTTTTTTGATAATTTTGGCAGGGCAGAATAAAAACCTGGTGGGGGAAAAAAGAATGACTAGGAAGTTTATTATTAACCTGGTGTTTTTCCAGTTTTCCATCTGTTCCTTTTAGACCCACCTAACAGATTATTGGTGAATTATTAGGTAGTAGTATTTGGAAAGACTAGAAAGTTAAGGTACTTCTCATATCCACCTCTTCTTGTCTTCAGGTACGCAAAGAGAACCAGTGGTGCGAAGAGAAGTGAAGCGTCGTGCCTGACACTGTAACACTGTAAGGGTTGTTCCAAATACTAGTTGCACTGCTCTGTTTATAATTGTTAATATTAGACAAACAGTAGACAAATGCAGCAGCAAATCAACTGTGTTAGTAGAGTACTCTCCTCATTGCATGTGTAGTTTGGGTGC
>VMDR010018558.1:0-19073 GCA_007922815.1 Macrotus californicus
AAAATTACATTAATCAAAATAATTACAATTACTCAAAAAAAATGTTCAAGTCATCCTACTGAGGCAGGCTTTTTTCTTTTCAGTGCTACCTAAGTCATTGGCTAAAACATGGATATCTTTTTAAATGAAGACAAATTTTTTTCACCATAATTAAACTTCTTATGAAAAGATATGACTTACAACAAACAATTTTAGAATATGTGGAACTCTCCTCAGTAAACTAGGAAATCGACTACAAGGCCTTCAGAAGGTCACATGGTTCTGGGAGCAGGAAACCGGGACACGGACTCGCCTCTAACCTTCAACCCCTAACTTACTTACACACACGAAAAGGAGCAGGCAAGTTCTCAAGTGCCACTATTGGTGCCTTTACGGTATAGCAGCCATTTTATAACAAGTTTTGCAAAACCAAATTCTGACAATTTAAGCCTAAGTTATAGTCAACTCCCACAAAACAGATTTCATCCATAATAAAACACATACTATATATTTATATTCTTAATAAACTTTATTAACCTTAATTTTTTTGTTTTATTACAAATAAATTTATTTTGTAATAAATTTATTGGCTACAAATCTTAAATTGTCAGTACACTTGCCTTATGATGTCACACTAAGAAGGATGCAATCATCACTTAGGTGTATTCTTGCCAAAAAAGTTTAGTCTGAATCTAATCATGCAGAGAGAAAAAAAATCACACAAATCTAAAATAAGGGATGGGGGTTTTCAGCAAATGGGCTTAGGCCATTCAAAACATTATCATGAACGACAAAACGAGGGTGCAGCTAAGGACCTTTCTTAATTCTAAAGGGCCATCACGGCCAAGTACAATGAGTGATCCCTAATTGGATCCTGGATCAAAACAAGCAAAGAAATCAGCTTTAAAGGATGTTAAGCCAACTGGGGGTAAGTTTTAATATGACTGTCTACAAGAGTTGTGTATCAACTGCAGATGTATTCCCACTAAGTGTATCACTCCCTTCAACATGGGTGCAATCAACATAAAGGCACCTGAATGACAGATTCAAAGTCCCGGGAACTACTGCAGTGAGGAAACCTGCATCGCTTCGTTTAGCCTGGGTTCTCAAACACTCTTTGGGTCACAGAACTTTCTCTCCTCTTAACATGAATTAACATGAATGAAGGTGTCAGAAAGATTTCAGTAAAAAAATCATTTCTATTAGTTCTACAGTGCTGGTTACTCACAAATCTGAGGTTGTAGAAATTCGGTGAACATCTAAAAAACACTAATACACTAAATCCCAAGCTGAGGACCACAGGGTTAAGTGTACCTGGACGACAGACTCTCCCCAATGAAGACTTCATTCAGCGCTCTTACTGGCAGAAGCTGGGATCCTGAAACCTCGGGCCCTGCAGGTAATGAAGGAAATAAACCAAGACAGCTCTTAAATTTTAGCAGTGTTATAAGTTTTTGTAAAACATTAAAAGATTAGTATTTTGTTGTAATAGAATCTATACTTTAACATCATTAACATATAAATTCAGTAGTTCTTAAAGAATTCATAATATAAACCTCAAAGGCATCTAACATTACAGCTTCCATGAAGCCTAACTCTCCAAAATAATCCTTAGTTCTTCTGGAAACAACTTTTTGAGGCTGATGAAAGTTATCCATCTCATAAGATTCCTGTTGTCACACTTAACTTGGGTTTACTGTGAAAGCTGCAGAGATAGAGATGGTCAAGTACCTCCAAAGGTGAGCCGTGCTGCATTTCAGCAGCACGCTGCATGCACAGCTCATGTGGGAAACCACACAAAGCAGCAAGGTTAAAGACCAGACCCGTTTCCTTAGGGAGAAAACCTCAAGGGCAGTTCAGCAGCAGCAGCACTGGACGAACTCTGCCACATCTCCTTTCACGACTCCTAAAAGATGTCCCCTTTTCTTTTACTCTATAAGCTAGATGCACAGGTTAATTAATCTTCCTTGGCCATTACTTAAACATCACTCTGGCCCTGGCTGGTGTGGCTCAGTGGATTGAGTGCCAATCTGTGAACCAAAGGATCGCCGGTTGGATTCCCAGTCAGGGCACATGCCTGGGTTGTGGGCCAGGTCCCCAGTGGGGGGCACTCGAGAGGCAACCACACATTGATGTTTCTCTCCCTCTCTTTCTCCTTCCTGTCTCCTCTCTACAAATAAATAAATAAATCTTTAAAAAAACAAAACCACCACTCTGTGCCACAAAATCCTCCAAAGGATTCTCACTGCTTTCTGGATCAAACTTGTGATTGTCACCTCAAATGGTTTCTTTTACTTTTTATCTTTTATCAGTCTACAACTAGAAATGCCAACCCCATCTTCTGAATGTCACCAAGACTCACTGCACCTAAGAATCTCCCGCTGGGCAAATACCATGGCACAAGTTCCCTTTTCTGTCTCCTCCACACTTCCTCCCAAGTCAAAGCTCTGATACCCACCCAGTTGTGGTAGCCAGCCTCCAAGACGGTGCCCAGGGACTCCTCCTGGTATTCACACTCTTGTGTAACTCTCCCTCTCACATCATGCTAGGACTGGTCTGTGTGACTAACGTATGGCAGAAATAATACATCACTTCAGAGATTTAGTTAGAGAAGACACACTGGCTTCTGCCTTCATGGCTCACTCAGACCACTTGGTCTGGGGAAGATGCTTCATAAGCAGTCCAATGGAGAAAGGCCAACATGGTGAGGAACAGAAGCTTCCTGCTAAGAGCCACGTGTGATCTGGGACACAGATCTTAAGTCCCGTCGTTCTTCTGATACCACTGTCCCAGCTCACAGCTTGCCTGTCACCTCCTGAGAAACCCTCAACTATTACTAACAAGCTAAATTTTGGGGTAATAGATATCTAATACACATTAGACATTTAATATTATATACCAGTAAAACTTGTCAGCATTGTACCAATATAACCACTGATCTCGTCTGACCTGGTGGCCTGATTATTATACTCTTCTGTTTATATGTCTATTGAACATTAATTACATGTATCTTATTTCCTTTGACTTATAATTGCTGAAGGGGGACCCACTATCCCTATTCTTCAAATATAACAATTTGTTATTACAATGTCAAGTTCCCTTTGAAAACTCATTATGTGAATGAATTATACGAGTATAATGGGTTAATATTACCAGCGCAATCATATAATATAGTAGAAAGAACTTGACACAAAGAGGTATATAAAATTTGATGTCTTTAATCCAATTTGACTGCCCTTAAGAATGCAAAACCTGCTAACTTTTGAAACTTAGCTTGGTACTAGTTATACACACATTCTCATACCTGACAGATTTACAATATAAACAAAAAAAGCTAAAGTTTATTGTTTATTTTTTACATAAGGTAATTACTAATTGAGTTTGTTTTACATCTCCACACAGATTTTCTACGAATGTTCAACTAACTGCAGATACTCACCAAATATTACTGACTAATAAATCTAAATTTTCACCATCAAACTGTGACCATGTTTTTCTTTTATATGGTCATGACTTCCCTCTACAACCATTTTTCCTCATCCTAACTTTCCTTTCCATAGTGTATTTTTATCTGTTCTTGCTGAATTTCACCTGAAATCCTTTGTCAAAGAAGGAAAAGAATACATAAAATCACTTCAAGTCTCATTAATCATTTTAACTCTGCTTACATGTTCTTTCATGCTCAGTACCAAACATTACCTAATCACAGAACTGTTCATTTCTAACTTGCTTCCACAGGATGTTAAAAAAATCGACTCAATTACCCTTTACTGCCCCCAAGCCCCTTCCCTCGGGTCACCAGCATCATAGTGTTGTCTGTGTCTATGCTTCTGTTAGTTTTTCTTCATTATTCATTTGTTGCTTTCAGTTTTATAACCCACGTATAAGTGAAATCATATGGTTAACTTCTTCTGTCTGACTTATTTGGGGGTCAAATATTGGTGACAGAAGATGATCTGATTTGGGGTTGTGGGCATACAACACAATATATAGATTATGTATCATAACAATGTACACTTGAAATCTACATAATTTTATTAACCAATGTCACCCCAATAAGTTTACTTTAAAAATGGACTCGGTACCAATTAACACTTTTCTATGCAAAATAATGGGTTACAAAATTAATTGAAATTTTTATTTTTAAATGAGCAAATGTAGAGAAAAGGCCTGGCTCCTAAAACTTCCCTTAAGGTTCTTGCCACATTTTCACTGAGTTCCTCTGCCCATGAGCTAGAGAAATCCAACAGAAGGCCTTGAGGCCTTAGCAGATGGTAGGAGCCACCGTCTGGAAGTTGCCTGAACACCCCTTGGACAGTGAGATGAACTGAAATAAGCTTTCATTACGTTAAGCCACTAAAATTCTGGGTACAATGTTCATCATATTAATCCACTTATCCAAATTAATACAACCAACCTTGAAAATAAGAAAGTTACTAGTTTTTGTGACAAAAAAAATTGTTTTAAATAATAAACTAACCCTACATCCCTTTGAAGGTATATAGGTAATAAATGAATTATGAGTTCTCCATTAACTTGCATGCAAATACAATCTAGCTAAAGATAGATTATACTACATACAATGAAAATTTTTGTTTGTTTAAAGTTACATTATCCCTTTTTTAAACTGAAAAGTAAAAAAAAAAAAAAAATGTTTTTCTCTGTAGCCTTTTGTTCTGATTTAGAAAGCTAAATAAGGGATCAGTCCTGGCTGGTGTGGCTCAGTGGATTAAGCACAGGCCTGTGAACCAAAGGGTCGACGGTTCAATTCCCAGTCAGAGCACATGCTTGGGTTACAGGCCAGGCCCCCAGTTGGGGGGCTCATGAGAGGCAACCACACATTGATACTTCTCTTCCTCTTTCTCCACCCCTTCCCCTCTCTCTAAAAATAAATAAATAAAATCTTTAAAAAGGGGGGGAGGGGATCAAACATGGTGATATATTTATAATTTCAAGCCTACTCATATATTCAAAAATCCCAATGGCAGCTTAGTAGGCAATGTCTCCTGCCAACTTGAAGATAATTTAAATAGGAAATACGAGATATAACTCGAAATCTTCAATTTTGTCTCAGAAAGTAAAGCTATCAAAAAAAGTCAAAACTAGCTCCTAAACATGGTAAATATAACTGTTAATAATAAGTATAGCAATTTCCAGTATTAATATTAAAAATCTGAAACTATACTGATTCCAGATTCTTTATATGTTAAAAAAACTACTCCACTCACAATCACCACCATTCCACTGTCACCTCCTCTCTGGAAACTCGCAGGCGTTTTACCCCCAGCATTCTGCTGTACCTTTTACCATAACCATGCTAAGTAGTCTGCAGGTCCTCTCAATTCAGAGACTGGTGCCTAAGTTCTGAGAAATTCTCTTGTATTATTTTTCTTTTAATTTTGAGCATTTTTCTCTGTTCTTTTTCTAAAACTACCATAAATCAAATTAAACACCACCTGGGTATTTACTCAATTTATATGTAATTTTACTTCTATATATACCCTTGTATTAACTTAGTTTCAAAGCTAAAAACAGTGAATCTGAGATAAAAGTCTGAGCAATGAATCTGTGAATACCAATCTACATCTTCCTTGTACAATTTTTGGTAAAAAGAGCCAAATTCTGAACATCTTCTGAATTTCTTTTAGTGCAAAATAAAATAAAATTTCTATCTAAGATTTTTAAATCTTACTGAATAGTTACTACAGTTTTTCGAAATCAGTAACAGGAATTCATATACATGTAATTACTAAACTTTTCCTAAAATCAAATAATTTTTCATCAGGGAGAGAAGGAACATCTTTAAAGCCCAACATGAACACACACACAGGTTAGGAACGTGCTAACCTGTGAAGCTATAAGTCGCCATGGAAAACTCAGAGACAGGAAGCAGATATATAAAGGAAGCTTCTCCTGATAAGTTTAGTCAAGAAATGAAACATAGGAGAAAAAAATGAATCTATAGTTATTATGAAATCTTCCACTTGTTAATTTTATTTCTACTGCTTTCTTTTTCCCTTTTGACATTTCAAAGATTAAGGCCGAGAATCTTTCCTTAAATATCATCCATTTATTCCTTTGGACATGTTATAATCCTCCCCTCGTCAACTAGCTTTCAAACCCATCCTAGAAAACATTTCTTCTAGAAATGTGCTGTATTTCTTACTTCAGTGTCTAATAGTAATTCTACACCTATGGAAGATCACTGTGCTTTCTTAAGTGCTGTAAATGGCACTGAAATCCCCATGCAAGTTAATTATTAAGTATTACTTCAGAAATTAGAGATCAAAATAACTATTAAGTTACATATTGCCCCAAACACGTCTAATTCCCAATCCACCTACTTTCATCATGAACTCTTTGAATGTTGAAGGCTCTACTATGTTGGCTCAAACTGAGTTGCTGCTCGTGAAGGTCCACGGGCATGGGGTTTATGCCGGTCCCTTCAAGGTACAACCTGATTCGCTGCCTCCATAACCACCTTAGAAGAATGAATGAAAAGCAAGTTATGGTAGGATAGAATAAGTTAAGAATCAGATAACTTCACCAAATTAAAAATTCACTTAAAGAAAGAAGCTAGTTATTCTAGGAACAAATTACTCCAGAAACCTAAAACCATATACCACAGGTTCCTGCTTAGAGACAGATTTAGAAGTTTATGTATGTCTACAAAATCTCCCAATAATTTGAATTCAAGTCGTATTCTTTATCAAGGATCCAGTAAATCCAAGATGATGAGCTAGATATAACTGTGTTGTGCTCATCAGAAAGTATAAGATATGCAAAAAAAGGGATTCTGAAATCAAAATAATATTGTGTTAAAATAGTCATTAGATAAAAATCCTTCACCTTAAACTTAAATGGCATTTTTGGTAAAAGAAGAAAAGAATCGGGTTTAACTGATTTCGAAACCAAAAACTGATCTATCAAAAAGCCAACGGGACAGAGTCTGCCAGATGCGTATACAAAAATATACTCCCACTTAGAAGCTATGGTCATTTGTAGAGGCGCCAAACTTCTGACATGATGAGAAACTAAAATCATTATTAATGATTCCAGAAGTCAAAAACATGTATTACAATTACCCAAATACCCAGAGAAAAAGCTTTCTCAAGCTATAAATTCTAGTCTGACCACTGAACAGATTCAGTGGAAGAAATACGGGAAAAACCCATCCCAACTGTTCAAGAAACACTTAACATGTAAGACAGCGATTTACCAAGAATCTCAGCACGGCTGGAATAAACCTAACCCTTTGTCATTCTGGATGGGAGATGATGAGGATAAGAAATAGAAAATCTCAGCAAGTCTGAACACTCAGTTTTAGGCCAATAGTTTTAATAATCTTTCTACCAAACTGCTAAGAACATGTAACAAAGTTAAGAAAGTGGAGCCATGGCCTCTCTCTCACTGAAGGAGAAAAACGTCCACTTGCAATTACTTCATAGGCCAGGTGGCATCTGTCAGTTTTCTCTACCAGTTCGATTGGACTGGTAGAAGGTAAGTTAGGTGTGGTCGTGAACCAGCTAACGTATTGCTTTTCACGACTACTGCCGTAACTAAGGACTAAACCGAATCTTATCTAATTCAGATTCACTGCATTTTAATGGCACACATTCATTAACAATAGTAAGAAATTCCTACCTGAACTCACCGCGATAGAACTTCTGTAAGGCTTCTGGAAAGGAATGTGTGTATCGAACAGGAAGACATAAATGACCCTCAGACCTTTATTTTAAAGGGAGATTTGGGGTGGTATAAAGGGAAGAAGAAGAAAATACATTTAATTCAAAAATCACATGAATTTCTTAAAATTTCTACTCTACATTTAATTTTTTTGTCACACAATTGTCTGTATTTTCAACAAGGACAAAAAAGAGCAAACCCACAGTTTAAATCCAGCTTACTGACATAGTGCCCATACTGCTTAGTTTCCACATTACAGGGAAACTGAAAAGAACAGGAACTTCGCCACTGACTGCCCTGCAAAACCATCTCACAGTGCAGTGCTGTGTGCTTGAAATCACTTACCTGTTAGCTTTGGGCAAGTCACTTTGACATCAGCGCCTTCATTTCCATGCCATAAAAAAGCCACCAATCTCAAAAGGTTATTCTGAGGAATCAAGCTATCTTTATGTGAAAGTGTTTTGAACTATAAATCTTTTAAATGGCATTTAAAATATTCCAAGTCATTAAAAGAAAACTCAGAAAGTTTAATCCAACATCATGCTTCATTTACTCAAAATACGTATCAGGATAAACTCCTTCAAGGAGTTAACAACAGCATGATGTAGATAGAAGACAGAATTGTTTTCATTGCACATTACAAAGTGTTAAGATTGCCTATAGGCTGCTCCAGGAAGATGAGAGGATTCAGCACCTGACATGAGGAAAGGTGTCCAGGAAGCTCAATTAGCATCAATCTGGAAGGAAAAGTTGAAATACCCTTGGCAAAACACACTCTTGGAAATACCTGTAAGTTAACTTGTAAGTGTGAAGAGCAGGAAGAAAGGTCTTCACAAAGTTGTGACTAGTCAGTATCTTTATCTGAGAGGCTCAGCACTGAGGTGTAAAAACTTTATGTTCTCGCAATGCCTTACATAGTGCTAAGTAAATAAAAGGTATCAACAGTCACTTAACAGAACAAGCCCTGAGATCAGCTGCAGGTCTAAAGCACCCTAGAGAAAAGCAGCTCTCATGGGGTTAGTCAGACCGATATCGGTTAGGGCTATAAGCATGCGGAAGCCTGGCCTGGAGCGTGCACTTCCAATGTGACTCACTCACAAGGCTGGCACACCAGCGCTAGCTGTTGGCAAGAGGCCTCCATTCCTCTCCAGTGAGCCTCTCCATGGGGCTGCTTAGGTATCTCACACCATGGCGGCTGACTTATCCCATAATGAGCAATCCAAGAAACTGCAGTATCATTTAATACCTAGCCTTGGAATCCACACACTGACACACCATATTCTATTGGTCACACAGGCCAGCTCTGACTGAATATAGAGGGGGGACCACACAAATAGGTGTAAATACTAGGAAGCTCCTACCTTGCAGGCGGCTACCACACGCTCTCTCTCTCATTCTGAGTATTAAGCATTCAAGTGTCACATTTACCAGGCTCAGTAGAACGAGTGCAGAATACAGAAGAGACAAGCAGAAATTACACATTTAATTTAGCTGCATCCATTATCTAAGAAGATAAGGATCTTCTTAGAAGTAGATCCTCCAGCCCAGGTCAAGCCTTCAGATGCCTGAAGCCCACGCTGGCACCTGACTATAAACTCATGAGAGACGCCAAGCCAACACCACCCAGCCAAGCTGCTCCTGAATTCCTAACACACAGAAACCGTGAGAGATAATCGGTGATTATTATTGTTTTAAGCCTCTAAGTTTTGGTGTGATTTGTTATGCAGCATTTGATACTTAATACAGAGGAGAAGAAATTTAAGTCGAGCATTAACTTCTGGGCTTATTTAAGGATTGTGAAAGACCATATGCTTAAGAAAAGAAATCAGGCAAGCTGAATTACTCGACAAGCTAGCAGGCTTAACCCATTTCTGCCTGAATGCAAGAAGAGAAACCAAAGGACTTGTAAAAGCTGTTATTACTGGTAAAAACTAGAGAGGCAACACAGTCAAGCTAGCATTTCAAAATCCCCATAGCTTGTGAGTATTAAGTCATCTTTTTAAAGGAAAATGTATTTTAATAAACCATATAAAATATCTGGAATCTCTTAATGATATAAAAATATGCCATTAAGAAGTTCTAAAATACATTATGTATCAATAATGAGGGCAATCAAAAACTAATACCTGAACCAATGATCTCAATTACTTATGCTTAGGGAACCTTAACTCAGTTAGGTGGGGGTCCTCACCCTGCTCCCTAAGATCATTTAATTAATCATTCATTTCAAATTCTTATTTCCTACTAACTATATAGAATACCATAATAGTGACAGAGAAATTAAAACACAAAGTCAAATACTCAGGGAATTTAGTCAAATGGAAGGAAGAAATCAAGCAGGGAACACTATGAGGGGACAAGTACGCTCTGTACAGGGACTCACAGTCAGAGCCCAGGAGAGGCACCAGCCTGGAAGGAGTGAGAACCACTGGGATGAGAAAGTGGTGTGAGGGCACCCCAGGCAGGAGCACATACAACGGCATGAAAAGAACATGGCCTGTGGAGGACTCTCCCTTTCCAGTCGTGCTATCCCCAATACCAGAAAGGCTCCTCACCAGCGAAACCCTCCACGTGTGAGCCTCCATCCACGATGTGAGCAGATGCTCACACGTTACATTTGCACTTAAGAACGGCCTTCAGGGCGGAGGGTGGGGGAATCAGACGAAGGAGGTCCAAAGTGCAAACTTCCAGGGGTGAGTACTGGGGACGTCATGTACGCCATGACAACTGGAGTTCACACTGCCTTGTGGTGTATTCGAAAGCCACCAGGTGAGTAAACCCTAGGAGTTCTTCTAACAAGGGGAAAAAACATTTTTTACATTTCCTTCTGTATCTAAGAGATGACAGATGCTAACTAAACTTATTGTGGTAATCAGTTCACAACATATATAATTTAAACCATTATGCTGTATACCTTAAACATACACAGTGATGTATGTCGATCATAGCTCAATAAAACTGGGGAAAAAACAATTAAAAAAAAAGAACAGCCTTTAGAAAGGACTGCAGGCTGTTCCTAGAGGGGCTTCAGTGCTATTTTTAACTGAAGAATATATGGTGTGAGGAAATGAGGCTAGCTGAAACTGTAAAAGCACGCAGGCAAAAGCAGATGGTGAAAGACCATATGTACTATGCTAAGAAATTTGCAATGTACCCAGAAGGTCATGGATTTCAGTTAAAAGATTTTACGTGGGGAATGGACACAATCAGATCTATACTTTGGAAAGAACAGGAAGGCAAAGTGTAAAGGATGGGTTGAAAAGAGTGAGACTGGAAGCTATTACAATAAAAACAAACTACAAAAGCCTGAGCTATGACTAGTAGCAGTGAGAGCAGTGAGGATGGCAAGAGATGGATTCAAAAGTAGGGTCACATGCCCTGGCTGGTATTGAGTGGACTGAGCACTGGCCTGTGAACCAAAGGGTCACTGGTTCGATTCCCAGTTGGGGCACATGTCTGGGCTGTGGGCCAGGTCTCCAGTAGGGGGCGTGTGAGAGGCAACCACACAAGGATCCTTCTCTCCTTCTCTTTCTCCCTCCCTTCCCTTCTCTCTAAAAATAAATAAATAAAATCTTAAAAATAAAATAAAATAAAAAGGTAGGGTCCCTAGAACTTAGACGTAGCTCCCTAGACCAATTTGATGAGACAGGTGAGGGCTGGGTAATCACAGCTTCAGCAGAGGGTATGACCCCATTCATGAAGTATGGAGGGGGGGAAAGGAGACAGGTTCCTTTGTATCCATTGGTAATGCCACTGCACATTTAAGTAGGGGACAACATAGCTAAAGTAGCATAAAGAAAGGGGAAAAAAGGAGATAAGGACACAGAATAGTCAAGGGCCAGGTAATATAGTCTTACACATCACAATAAAGCTGACCAACTGTCGCACTTTGCCTGGGACTGACAATTTTCCAGGAACCTAGGACTTTCAGTGCAAAACTAGGAAAGTCCCAGACGAAACAAGATGAGATGGTCGTCCCAGCCATGGTAAAGAACTAGATTTTTTTCTGAGCTAGATGAAGAACCACCATAAGATGCTGAGCAGAGAAGTCACACAACAGCATCACACTTTCATAGAATGACCACTCCGGCTGCAGTGGAGAGGAGAGACTATAACTAAGAGGAAGAAAGGAAGCAGAATCAATGTTGGATATAAAGATTTTGGAGTCACCAGAATCTAAGTTAAAACCATAGATATTAATCAGTTATTCTAAAGACAGTACAAAAAGGAGAAAAAACCCAGAGGATAATATGTGAAAACACCAGTAGGTAAGCAGTGGCCAAAAAATAACATCCTTTGAAAGGGACAGTGACAAAGAAGTTGCCATAAAGGTAGGAAGAAAGGGGCATCATAAATGCCAGAGGTGCAGATGCAACAAGGGAGCAGTTAGCACCAGAAATTCCCCAGAAATCAAGTGGGACAGGACTAAAACATCCACTGGGCTCAGTAACCAGAGCAGCACCAGTGTGTAAGGCAAAGGAAATGTCAACGAACTGGCTGGGGGCAGGTCCAGAGAGACTGCAAAGGTTTAGGAAATAACTGCGAAGTAAGGAAGTGGAGACACCACCTTCGGGGTAAAGGAAAGGAAAATAACTAAGACAGTGACACAGGGTAAAGGACTTACTGAACTTTCTTGAAAGATGGAAGTCTTAAGTTTTTAGCCTCAAAGGAAATCATGTGTGAAGGGAGAGAGAAGGAAAGGAAACAAATGACAGAATAAGGTTGTTTTTTAGGTGTGAGAAAAGCTGCAGTTCCAATCCAGTGACTTTCGTTCCCTTTATGGGAGACGGGTGTGTTGAAGGAAGAAGGATAAGAAGAGCAAGGAGGACACAGAAGCTGAAGAGCCACGCCTGAAGGAGCTGTCACAGGGAATGGGAAAGAGAGATGACATGGGCCAAAAAAGAAGTTCTCTGAGAGTGCAGTCCTAAGTGCTAGAAACTACAAATGGAAAGCAAATCTGAGCCCCCAAACTGGGCCACCAAGCCCCAGTGTCTATGATTTTTTTCCCCACATGGTCTCAGCAGTGCTGATGTAGGAATGGAAAGGATGATTAACTGATCTAGGATTAAGCAGAAAGGTAACAATACAAAATATTTAAGAAACCTATCAATAAAGTAAGGGAGAATTAAGTGAAGAAAATAGAGGGGATCAACTTGGTAAAAATCAAAGGGTAGATTTAGCAGGACTGAGGGAATACAGCCGCTGTTACGGTAGGAGGCTGTGGTTAGAGTGGAATCAGGATTTGAGAGATGGGAAAATCCTAGACGATCATCAAGCCCAGGTATGGTCATGGCTATGGATAACAGAATGAAAGTAAATGTCAGTGAAGCTGAGGAAAGAAAGAAAAATCTATAATAAAATTTGGCCTATTCACTAAGTCAATGAAGTCACCAGAAATCAGTGGAGGCACAACCAAGAATGTAGATGAGAGCCGTACAAAAGGACAGAAGACGGGACACTATTAACTCACCCCTCTTCAGCGATACCAAGGGTCACTAACACTCACCTGGGTCAAGGGTCAAGTCTATTCTGTCTCAGGTACTAACTACTACTCCCTAACTATCCGAGAAGTCAGACGTGGGGACTCATCAGTCCCGTATCAAAATTTTTACCACCAATGCCAGTTAAACACACATTTCTCATGCCTGAGCTAAAAACAAGAGCGATGTTCCTGAAAACAACTACACAGAAGATAATTCTGTTAGAGGTAGAGGTCGATTCTCTAGGCCCAGACTCCGTCAGTAAATGTCTCGGAACATGGTTCTCACGTTCAGGATAGACGGGAGCAACGGTGCTTCCAGTGAAATGCCACGCGCCAGTCAGCTCCTTGGAGCACCAGCACCCAGCAACGAGTACTGTACAGACAATCAGGGATGTTGAGATTTATCATAAACAAATGCTGTGCAAAGCAAATCATAAGTGTCTGCACATACTACACTAAAAAAGCCAAACAGACAGAAACAAAACATGCTTTTCCTTACCGTTCTGGATCAGTGTTGACTCCAATAACTGGTTTAAGTCTGTCCAGCACTTTACTTGCTGCCAGAAGCATTGTGCCGTCACCTGAGGGACAGACAACACAACCAGACTTGTTATAAAACGACGTCATTTGAACACTAGTACTTTTGTTTGAACAATCCCAGCCCAGCC
Organism: Macrotus californicus; assembly: GCA_007922815.1. Lineage (NCBI taxonomy): Eukaryota > Metazoa > Chordata > Mammalia > Chiroptera > Phyllostomidae > Macrotus > Macrotus californicus. Next base: position 13,816 of record VMDR010018558.1, read on the forward strand.
CATGCTGACTGTCATAGTCTCCTCCACTTCCTGTCTACCCACTAGCCCCTTCATTCTCTCTCCCACACTAATCCAAGACTTCTCAACAGTGGCAACACTGATATTCCAGCCCTGGCCAGGTGGCTGTTACTTGAAGTGTTGTCCTGTACATACCAAAAAGGTTGCAGGTTCCATTCCCGGTCAGGGCACATACCTAGGTTGTGGGTTCAGTCCCTGGTGGGGATTTATTTACACGGGAGGCAACAAATTGATGTTTCTCTCTCTACCTCAAATCAATAAACATATCCTTATGCAGGGATTAAAAAAGACATTGATATTTTTGGCCAATTAATTTTTTGCTGTAAGGGCTGTGCTGTGCATTGTAGGATGGTCAGCAGTATCCCTAGCCTCCACCCACTAGACGCCTGTAGCGTCCCCCAGCTGCTCTAAGGGAGCCACTGCTGTAAGGGAGCCACTGCTCTAAGGGAACCGCTGCTCTAAAGGAACAGCTGCTCTAAGGGAACCGCTGCTCTAAAGGAACAGCTGCTCTAAGGGAACCGCTGCTCTAAAGGAACAGCTGCTCTAAGGGAACCGCTGCTCCGAGGGAGCCACTGCTCTAAAGGAGCCGCTGCTCTAAGGCTGTCATTCCTGCCAGCAGATCCTCTTTCCTCCTCCCAGAGCATCAGTCTAAATTCATAAGTTATGTTAATGACAGTATGTCCAACAAAGTGCCCAATTTCAAATTTTTCTCTGCAACAAATGCTGCCAATTTAATGCTGTAGAAAAAATTAAGTTCACTAACTTAAAAATAAAGCTCAGGGGGAAAATATTAAATATATATATAGTGGGGCCAGAGAGAGATGGAATTTACCTAATCTCATTAATCTCTTAAACAACTTCACCTTTTTTAAAGATTGGCATAACTATACCAAATTACAGTTACAACTAACCCTTTGAATCATACTTGAAGTTAAATGCACAGCTTGAATAGACACACAGAAATATATGCATGGAACCTCACAATAACATCATCCACTTAAAAAGGGAAATGTTACATAAAACATCTTTTTAAACTTGATTCTAAAAATCCAAAACTTTGCCTTTTGGGAGGACTCTGCAGGCTTCATCACAGCTGGACCACAGGGCATTGGAGTGTGAGTGTTAAGGGGCCTTTCTGTAGCCCCACTTCTTCACGGCAGCAAAGCCATTACCTCCTGCAGCTATGACAGCGTCTGCCCATCGGACCGTCTCTTCATTGTAGTCTCTCCTCTTCACTAGACGGACCTCGATCCCCTCATCCCTGAGACAAGACACAAAGTGTGGGTTATGTGAAGGTTGCACTGATCACATGAAGGTGTATGTTTTCTGAGAGACAGATCATTACCATGGAAATGTAAAATGAGCAATTTTGTTTTACAAACTTATGGTTAGCTTTGTAAAGTAAGCTTCATTTTATTTTAATTGCAGCAGCCAATTAACTATAAGTCAGGAAGCATATGAACAAACTAATAGTTAATGTCTATCCCAAATCTCTTTAGAAACTTCTTTTATAGCTCCACACAAATGGTAATATCGATTAGAATTTCATTTTCTCTACTTCTGATGTTAAAATTCATTAATACAAAAATGGCCCAGACAACTTAACGCTTTGAGAGACAATTTTTAAATTATAAAACTGAATAGCCATTATTGTAAATCTAATAAATATTCCTTGAGTGCCAGACACTGAAATAGAGACTAAAATAATTTTTAATTTGCAGGTTCTCACATTGATTCTCTTGTATACACATAAACACATTCACTAACTACATTGAGCCCCAAATTAACTGAAGTGTTTATGATGATAATTTTTAGACATTCAAAGATTATAATGAACACTCATATAATTCACTATTGTTTAAGAAATAAAACATTACACATACAGTTGAAACCTGCTGTGTACAGAAATAACCCTTTGTAGAGAAAGCACTTCTTGGACAGGCCAAATAATAACTGAAAATCTGTGAAATTTTCAGAGTACAATAAAAATTTCCTTAGAAATACTGTATCAGGTCCATTAACCACAGTATCATTTTCTGAAAGTGATTTTATAATGGCAATCTTTACTGAGAACCTAACGATTGCCCTGGCCAGTACGGCTCAGCTGGCTGGGCATCATCCCAAACTCCAAGGTCGCGCGTTCAGTTCGATTCCCAGTCAGAGCACATACCTGGGTTGCAAGTTCAGTGCCTCCACTCCTGTCACACTCCCACCCCAACCCCAACGCTGGTTTAGGGGGATGTTAGTTTAGGGGGGATGTCAGGGCACATATGGAAGGCAACCAATCGATGTTTCTATCTCACATTGATGTTTCTCTCTGTCTCTTCCTCCCTTCCCCCCTTCCCCTCTCTAAAAAATAAAAAATTTTAGCCCTGGCTGGCGTGACTCAGTGGATTGAGTGCCGGCCTGCAAACCAAAAGGTCGGTGGTTCGATTCTCAGTCAGGGCACGTGCCTGGGTTGTAGGCCACGTTCCCAGTTGGGGGTGCATGAGAAGCAACTGATCATTATATCCCTCACATACCGATGTTTCTCTCCCTCCTTACCCCTCCCCCTCTAAAAATAAATAAATAAAATCTTTTTTAAATAAAATAAAATATAAAAATTTTTTTAAATGAAAAAAAAATGTAATGCTTAGCTTCCAGTTAGGGAAAAATTGGAATTCCTGAATACAAAAGCCCACCCAAAATCCAATCCCACAGACTTACCGTAAACTATCTAGAATATGCTCTACATTTTTGGTGTGAATATGATGTCGTTCAAGCAGTCCACTGTAGCTAGAGCCCTTCAATGCAAGCTACATCAAAAAAAAAATAAGTTTTGTCTTATTAGATGACAAACATATAGTACATATTATAACATATTTCCTTAAAAAGTCCTACATAAAACAGAGTAAGGTTTTCATCTGAAGGCACATTTTAATGACTATTTGTGAAACTTAAGTTTAATCTGCACTAGAAAGTCTGATTTCAGAAAAATCACAATATCAAATACATTAAGTTCCCTGAATCATGTAGTCAACAGGCTCTCCTAATCTGCATGTTTTAAAGCTTGAGTGTTTTATCTTTTAAATGGATTTTTAATATACTGCGCATGGCTACTTGAAGATCAAAGTTAAACTAATTATTTTAGAAGGCAGTTGACTTTTGTTCCACTTGGATTTGCAGCCCTCTTGTGTTTAGATTTATGGACTCTGTTTGGTATTTACCCTACTCAAGCCAAACAAAGTGCGGGTTAGTTCCCGGAATGGGTAACTTTTAGATATAGACATGTTATCTTTCAAGAATTATCTCTCCCAGTCTACTGAAGTAACATTTTATGTCACTATCTTACCTTTAATACTCTCCTTTTAAAGTTTACCTTCTAAATAATCCATAAAGTATAAATAATCCATAAGAAATGTTAGGAGAGAAATTTAGGAATATCCTCAAAGAACACCCATTAAGTAGGAAATTTATCCATTAGAATACATGCTAGAATTAAAAGGAAGTCTCCAAATTTCCATCTCCAAATCCCCTTATACCTCGCCTCTTCATGACACAAAATCAGTTGTAAGTACCTGTCTAAAATGCAATCTTAAATATATTTTATTTAAATCATTACTCACTAATTATAAAGTGAAACCAATTTTAGATAGAATTTTTAATCTGTATTTTACTTTTTAAAATTGTTATAAAATAATACAATATGAAAATGCATATACATAAACAAAATTTTAATTAAATATAATCTTACCACCCCAAGATAATTTGCATTAATTATATTTAACACATATCTCCCCAATCTTTTGTTTGTAAGTACTGAGTTAGGAGTTTCAAAGGAGGAGCACAGGACCCATGTGGCTATTTGAAGATTAACACAGATGTTAAGTCACAAAGGTACACGAGATCACACAGCCTGTGCAACAGCTTAACGCCTAGACCTAAGTCTCATTCTTAGACAGGGCGAACCTATCACAAGAGTACTTTTTTTTTAAGAAAAGCAGTGACCAAGATAATAATTAGATAGTCTTTCATTTGCTCATTTAATCAACAAATCAACATGAACCAGGTTTGGAAAACAACTGTAAGAGTAGAATTTCTGAATATGAATGCACCCAGCATTAACATTCAAGTACAGATTAACTAAAACTGCACTACCTCGCTCTCAACGAGTATGGGTCACAATGCTTTTCTTCTCTACTCTCTCCCTGGGGACTCTAGTTTAAGGCTTTCTTTAGTATAGATCTGTATGCAGATGCTGATGACTCCCAATTGCTCTAACTTGCTGGCCTAACTTTAGGACTCCAAATGAATGCACCCAACAAGGTATTAGCATCTTTCTCTGGCTATCTAACAGGCATCTCAACCTATCACGGTCAATTCATGATTTTCTGGCAGACTAGTTACCACGCTATGACGTCACAATAATTGTCCCTCATGAGCCCATTTCAAGAGTGAACACTTTACAAAGCTAGAAATTGAGCTCTAAAAACTAAACTTATTCATTCAAATATTTGAGTGCCCACTACTGTGTTCACCTAAACATTAGCGGAGCTCAATCAAAGGTATTAAATGAAGCACTAAAAACTGCTAAGGACAATGAGAACTACTTCAAATGTACAGTAAGTCAAATTTACTGCTTCTAATCCACTATAAATAAAACTTAAGGGTAGCTGCCCTCAGACTTCAAATCCTGGTCCAGGTTTTTATCTTATGTTCCCACTTTTGGTTTGGACAGGACAGAATATGTACCCAGGAATAAAGGATACAAATCCTACTGTATGAGTACTGTAAATACTACTCTGGTGGTTCAGAAGCTTTGGTGCTTACTCCCAGGCTCTCAGAAAAGTCTGGAAAATTAAGATTATTCAGCAGTTGAGTATTAAGAAACTTCAGTTTGAGACTGGGAAGGGAGATTGAATTTGTGGGGAAAATAATTTTAGAGAACTAACAAAATTTCAAGTTTTTCCGTGATTTAAAAATAAGTTTTCCTAGCAATGCCAACATTCCTTAAAATTCCAAATCTAAATACAAAGTTCATTTAACATCAGAATATCTAATATTGGAGCAGAAATCTCATTTCATAAGTTCTTGTTCCTACTCAAATTTCTTCTTGTAAACTAATTCTCTAATAACTTATGCTTCCATTAATTTAGAGAATACAAGTTTATATTGTGTTCTTTAAAGCTCTAACTGGTTGGACTAGTACACTTCATTCACATGGATGGGCTAAACTAGGCAGATAAGAAATAAGGCATTTT
>VMDR010018559.1:0-19069 GCA_007922815.1 Macrotus californicus
ATTCTCCCCATCTTAGTTTATGTCCATGGGTCATACCTATAAGTTCTTTGGCTTTTACATTTCCTATAATATTCTTGACCTCCCACTGTATGTTTTGTACCTACCATTTGTGCTTCTTATTATCTGTACCTTTTTCCCCCTTCCTCCCTCCTCTCCCCCACTGATAACCCTCCATGTGATCTCCATTTCTGTGATTCTGTTCCTGTTCTAGTTGTTTGCTTAGTTCATTTTTGTTTTTTTTTTAGGTTTGGTTGTTGATAGTTGTGAGTTTATTCTCATTTTACTGTTCATATTATTGATCATCTTCTTTTTCTTAGATAAGTCCCTTTAACATTTCATATAATAAGGGCTTGGTGATGATGAACTCCTTTAATTTGATCTTATCTGGGAAGCACTTTATCTGCTCTTCCATTCTAAATGATAGCTTTACTGGATAGAGTAATCTTGGATGTAGGTCCTTGCCTTTCATGACTTTGAATACCTCTTTCCAGCCCCTTCTTTCCTGCAAGGTTTCTTTTGAGAAATCCACTGATAGTCTTATGGGAACTCCTTTTAGGTTACTGTCTCCTTTTCTCTTGCTGCTTTTAAGATTCTCCCCTTTTCTTTCATCTTGGATAATGTAATTATGATGTGCCTTGGTGTGTGCTTCCTTGGGTCCAATTTCTTTGGGTCTCTCTGAGCTTCCTGGACTTCCTGGAAATCTATTTTCTTTGCTAGATTGGGGAAGTTCTCCTTCATTATGTTTTCAAATAACTTTTCAATTTCTTACTCTTCCTCTTCTCCTTCTGGCACCCCTATGATTCGGATATTGGAACATTTAAAGTTGTCCTGGAGGTTCCTAACTCTCTCCTCATTTTTTTGAATCCTTGTTTCTTCATTCTGTTCTGTTTGATTGTTTATTTCTTCCTTCTGGTCCAAACCATTGATTTAAGTCCTCATTTCCTTCCCATCACTGTTGGTTCCCTGTATATTTTCCTTTATTCCACTTTTCATAGCCTTAACTTTTTCCTCTATTTTGTGACCAGACTCAACCAATTATGTGAGCATCCTGATTACCAGTGTTTTGAACAGTGCACATGATAGGTTGGCTATCTCTTCATTGCTTAGTTGTATTTTTTTCTGGAGCTTTGACCTGTTCTTTCATTTGGGCCATATCTTTTTTGTCTTGGTGCACCTGTTACCTAGTAAGGGGTAGAGCCTTAGGTATTCACCAGGAAAGGGCAACCCACGTCTCTGCACTGTGACACTGTATGTGGGGGAGGGGTCCTAGAGGGAACAATGCAAGGGCTTGCTCAGCTCTCCACCAGCTTTCAGTAACTTCCCCCACTACCCACAAGGAAATTGGGTCCTTCCGGTCCTGATTCCCAGGTGAGTGGGTTTATGTACGTTCTAGGACCCTGTGGGTCTTTCCAGTGAACTCTCCTGTGAGGCTGGGAATTTCTCCTGCTGCCTCAACCCGCACAGGTTTTTTCAGTCAGAGGTTTTTAGGCTTTGCTTTCCTGTGATGGAAACTTTGGTTGTGCAGGCTGTCTCACTCCCCAGTTGTTCCTCCCGGTTTATCCTCATGCAAATGTGGGACCACCTAGTCCTCCAGCCCCTGCCTTGCCGTGAGTACTCTCTGCCTGGCTGCCCATCTCCACCCCTCCTACTGTTCTGGATGAATGTTCCTTCTTTAACTCCTCGGTTGTCAAACTTTCATACAGTTCGATTTTCTGGCAGTTCTGGTTGTTTTTTGTTTTTAAATTTGTTGTTGTCCTCCTTTTGGTTGTGCGAGGAGGCACAGTGTATCTATCCATTCCCCCATCTTGGCCGGTGAAGCAGGAAGACACATATTTTTAAGGAATTGGTATGCCTTAACAATTACAATAACAATTTTTAATACAAAACTATTAGGACATTCGGGTAAAGACTCTGCAGGAATAATGAGAGGTAATACTTGGATACTACCCCCCAAAAATCTTGAGTAATAAGATTCTTATGCAAATACAGTAAATTAAAAGTATAAGGACCAAACATATAAACAGAATTGTAGGAACAGCCAGAAACTCTCTTTACAGGTCAGAGGCGGGAGAGGCTTCTTCTCAGAGCAAAACTCAGGGGCCACCAAGAAGGGTTAAGTAACTCTAACTGAAGCTAAAGCTTCTAGGAGTCAGTCCATCCGCTGACTCAAGTCCCGGTTCCCACCAGCATCCCCAACCCCCTTATTGCTCTCGCCAGACCAACTAACCATATTTAGTCTCCCAAGTACCATCCAGAACTCAGTGGATAACAGAGCAAACAAATTGACTTCCCAGCCTGATATAAAGAGCCCATGTTACAGAATCTGAGATGAGATTAACATGCACGAGGTTTATTAGGGAGTGTTCCTGGGATCCGCAGTGGGAAGATGGAATTAGAATTGGATAGAGGAAGAACTGAGGCCATGATGCATTCAATTCAAAGTCTCAGACAACCCCACTCAAAGCTCCAAATTTAGCTGGGAGTGCTTAAGAGTTGTTTCAAGTTGGTTCAATAGGCCCAGGCCACTACTTTCCCAAGTCAGCAAGTCAGGGGTTAAGCTGCCCTGGGAAAGGGTTGTGACCTTGGTTGTGTTTGGCTCTCTTCAGTCAAAGGCAGACAGCTCTTCACAGCTGGGATGTTGTTACCAAACCAAAGTCCATGTGCCCAATGCTTCAAATGGCCAAGACTCAAACCATCAGGGTTTGGAATAAGGAAATGACCATTGACCAAGAACGCACTCACTGAGAAGATGGAGACCTAATGGTGCCTCAAATTCACCTTCCTTGCAGGACCAGACCAAGGGTTTTTTAAGGGGCTGTGGAGACAGGTATGTGGAAGTGCTGGGGGGAAAATTTTAATTGGAGGACATTGGAGTTTGGCCACTTATGATGAAGGGACATCAAGATGGAATCATCCTGGAAAATGAACCCTTTGCTTCTGAAAGTGTTCCATGTTCAAGTTCCAGTTCTTTCCTGGTGCTTTGGTTCTGTGTGTGTATTGGAGCAGTGGTGGGGGAGGGGGGTGGTGTAAGACTTTGGTTTCTGGTACAGCTGGAGGTCAAGATTTTGGTCTATTGTCTCTCAAAGATAATTCAGCACCTCATCAAACTGAGAGGGTTCTGCAGGTACAGGGGGAATCAATCTTTCAGTCCTGGAGAGGAATCAGTGACTCAGGCCAACATTCAAATTGATTACACATTTTTTCCATTTAAGTTTCCCCAAGTTGATCAGTATTTTTAGAATTGTCTTTACTCACTTTATGCATGTACTCAATATATTGAAAAGATGCCTCCTGATTAGTATTATAATTAACAATTCTAAGTAATGAAAAATACTATAATTTTGTAGATGATAAAACTTGAAAGCGCTGAATCATTATGCTTGTACCTTCTTTTTCCAATAGAATAGCTCTGCCTTCTCTCTTGCTCAGCTGTTGCTAAGTAATTTACAACTCAAGAAAGGCTAATGGAAGTATAAACAATGCACAGATGTCTCTGATTTCTTTATTGTGTTGATCTGGGAGATGTTATGAAAATTGTTTCTCAGTTTTGCCAGAGCTCCTTGAGGAGCGTGATCATGGAGGCAACGAACAACTGGATGCAAACAGAGAGCGGTCCTGTCTTTCCTGTCAGGGAAGGTGATCAGAGGTGCTACAGCAGGAAGCCATCAGAAGTTGGACTTCTGGAAAATTGTTTCATAGAGACTTTAACTGTGACATATAAATAGACATTTATACAATAGAATATGAAGAAATATGATAGTAGCTGGTTGAGTTTCTCGCTTAATAACTTTATTCATTCATCAACAAATTTCTGTGGGCCCACTAAGAAACATAGAAATACAGTAGTAAATACAACAGATACAGCCATGGCTTTCATGGAGACTACAGAATAGTAGAGTAAATAAACTTTTTTAACTGAAGAAGTGACATTGAGACTGAGACCTGAAAAACGAGTTGGATTTAGACTTTCAAAGAGGTCAGGGGAAAGTGTTCTTTTTTAAAAAATATATTTTATTGATTATGCTATTATGCTTGTCCCAAATTTTCCCCCATCATCCCCCTCCACCCAGTAACCCCCTTTCCTCCAGCAATTCCCCACTTAGTTCATGTCCATGGGTCATACATATAAGTGCTTTGGCTTCTCCATTTCCTATATTATTCCTCACATCCCCCTGTCTATCGTGAACCTATCAACTATGCTTCTTATTCCCTGAACCTTTTTCCCCATGCTCTCCCTTAACCCCTCCTGATGATAACCTTCCAAATGGTCTCCATATCTATGATTCTATTCCTGTTCTGATTGTTTGCTTAGTTTGTTTTTTTTAGATGCAGTTGTTAATAGTTGTGAATTTGTTGACATTTCAATATTCACTGTTTTGATCTTCTTTTTCTTAAATAAGTCCCTTTAACATTTTGTGTAATGATGGCTTGGTGATGATGAACTCCTTTAGCTTTACCTTGTCTTGGAAGCACTTTATCTGTCTTTCCATTCTAAATGATAGCTTTGCTGGGTAGAGAGTCATCTAGGTTGTAGGTCCTTGCTTTTCATTACTTTGAATATTTCTTGCCAGTGTCTTCTTGCCTGCAAAGTTTCTTTTGAGAAATTGGCTGATAGTTTTATGAGAACTCCTTTGTAGGCAACTCTCTGCTTTTCTCTTGCTGCTTTTAAGATTCTCTCTTTATCGTTAGCCTTTGGTATTTTAATTATGATGTATCTTGGTGTGGTCCTCTTTGGGTCCAATTTGTTTGGGATTCTCTATGCTTCCTGGACTTGCATGTTTATTTTCTTTGCCAAATTAGGGAAGTTTTCTTTCACTATTCTTTTAAATAAGTTTTCAATTTCTTGCTCTTCCTCTTCTCCTTCTGGCATCTCTCTGATTCAGATGTTGATATGTTTGGAGATATCCCAGAGGCTTCTTATACTATTCTCATTTTTAGAAAATTCTTGTTTCTTCTTGCTGTTCTGGTTGAATGCTTATTTCTTCCTTTTGTTCCAAATCGTTGATTTGAAACCTGGTTTTCTCCTCTTCACTGTTGGCTCCCTGTAGATTTTTCTTCACTTAGTGTAACCCTCCTTTCTTCTTGGGTCTTTTTTATTTTATTGCCATGCTCAGTGAGTTCTTTGAGCATCCTGATCACCAGTGTTTTGAACTCTGCATCTGATAAACTGGTTATCCATGTTTCTTTTAGTTCTTTTTCTGTTTTTTTTTTTTCTGTTCTTTCATTTGGGCCATATTTCTTTGTCTTCTCAATTTGGCAGCCTCCCTGCGTTTGCTGCTGTGTTTTAGGTAGAGCTGCTTTGACTCCCTATCTTAGTAACATGGCCTATTGTAGACAAGGCACCTGTAAATTGTGTAGGGTGGAGCCTCAGGTACACACATCAGGGCAGGGCAACCCACTTTACTGCTTTGTGGCTCTGTGTTGGGGGAGGGCTCAGAGAGGTGACAATGGTGCTGTCTAGCTTCTGGAGGTTTGCCCTGCACTTGCACCATTTCGAGTTACTTCACCCATTTCCTGTAGGTGACTGGCACTCTTCCAGTTGTTGCCTTGGTGCTCAATCAGAGAGCGGGTGTGTTTGCATATGTTCTAAGATCATGTAAGCCCTGCAAGTGACATTTCCTGAAAATATGGCAGTTTCTCCTACCACTCCAACCCCCACTGGTTTTTACAGCCAGAATTTGTGGGGATTTATCATCCTGGTGCTGGAACCCTGGCTTGTGATCTGTGTGGGGCTGGGATTGCTTACTCCCAAGGTATCCCTCCTGATTTTTATTCACCACATGTGAATGCAGGACCACCCTGTTCCACCGCCACCACAGCCTCTCCACACCATACAGCATCTCCTTGCCTCTCTGCCATCTCTGCGTCCCTGTACATCTCTGTGTCTCCACCTTTCCTACCTGTTTAGATGAATGATGAATGTGGTTTCTTTAAATCCTTGGTTGTCAGACTTCCATTATGGTTCAATTTTATAACAGTTCTGGTTGTTATTTATTTAGAGGTTTAGTTGTAATTCTCTCTGTGGTTGTGCAAGGAGGTGAAGTGTGTCTACCTACACTAAAACTTAGGGAGTTATCTGTTGTAGCAGAGTGACCTTGCATATTTACTGGAAGTGTCCAGGGGAAGTGTTCCAGGGGAAGTGTTCTAAGTAAAGGGGACAGCATGTGCAAAGCTCCAGAGGAAAAAAGGATCATGGTGTACTTTAGAAAGTGACAAAATAACATTGTTTGTTCAAGGGCAATAGTGTTGGAAGTCAAGGGGGAGAGAGGGACTAAAATCATGAAGGGCACCATAAACCATGTTAAATGCCTTGGGCTTTATTGTCCAAGGAACATAGAGAAGCCATTGAAACAGTTAAAGGAGAAAAAGGCTAGGCCATAATTTAATTTTATAAAAATTACTTTGGCGGCAATGTAGAAAGTAAACTATGGAGAGCAAAGCTGTGGGTAGAAATCAGGAAGGAGGGAAGAGATGATGGATTCTATTAGGGTAGGATATTGGAGCTGGAGAGACATGACTATAGTGAAGAAATGACTGGCAATCGGAATCATGAGTGGTTAACGATTGACCGAATGATGAGGGGAAGGAGAGAGAAATCAGCGAGCGCTCCCAGGTTTCTAATGAGGTAATTTGGTGGAGATTCATGCCTTTTACTGTGTCAGGGAAGGCTGGGAGGAGAAAAGATTCAGGTTGGAGCCAACAAGTTCACTTTTGTACATTTGAGGTTTAAACACCTTTTAGACATTGAGGAGAAGCTTTTCAGGAGCAATTGGACCGTGCTTTGGGGATTCCCTGGACTAGAGATATACATTAAAACCATGTGACAGAATGAAATGGACCAGGGAAAGTTTAGAAACGAAAAAGAGTAGCAGACTTAGAGCCATGAAGAAAATCAATGTTTTAGGATTAGGTAGAGAACAAAGAGTCACAAAGTCATCAAAGAAAGAGCATGCTAAGAGGTAGGAAGTTATTACTGAGCACCGATCCGCTTCTTCTTTCTAGACCTTTCTAGCCTCCCAAGGCAGTTCAACATTGCCACTAAATTGATTTCTAACTAACACAATGGGAGCAAAAGTGATGAAGGCCACTTTCAAAGGAGATACATAAAAATCTCCTGTAATGATGTCTCTCTTTTCCATCTGGTGGCTCAATGTCAAGCCCTACAGGAAGCCAGAAACCTTCCTCGTCCCTTGGGTGAAAACATTTTTGGACTTTACATGGGTGAGAAATAAACTTGTGTTAAGCCACCAAAATTGGGGCGGGGGGTGGGTATCTGTTGTAGCAGAGTGACCTTCACTTACACAGTGTGGAATCACAGGAGCCAAGAAAAGAGACTATTTCAAAAAGGAAGGTGCATTCAACAATATCAAATGACTGCTGAGAAGTCAAGCAATTAAGTACTGAAGAGTCTCTTAGGTCTAACAGCGTATGGGTCCCAAGTGATCTGCACGTATCCATATTTGCAGCTGAAGATCTTTAGGATACACTGAAACATGTCTACAACTTTGATGGTGGTAGTTCTTTTAAGGCTGTTTCTGCATTCATAAGTTTTACCATTTTGACAAACTTTGTATAGGGAATGTTTTAAATGTCATCTTTCAGTCAAATAAGACTTCTGAGATTGGTACGTAATTGGATTTTGGTTCACTGACTTGGTGCTCAGTTTTTGACTGACCAGGTAGATTATTTGATACTTCGAGTCCGTTGGATAGAAGAAACAAAGCCTAGCCAATATGACGAAAACAGCTGAAATCTACAGGAATCAATCAGTCAATGGCTGGTTTGCCTGACCACAACAACCACACCTATGGTAAATTCTCTGAACTTTCTGAATCAGGGATCTAAACCTAAAATTTTACACACACCAAGCCTTGGTGTCTTTAACAGATATAGGGATCTTGTTAAAAACATAGAGGTCTGGACCTCCACATCCAAATATTCTAATTCAGTAAATAGACCTGGGGTCTGAGAATTCACATTTTTTCAACAAGCACTTCAGCTAATTCTGATCAGCATAGTCCTTAGCCCACATTTTACTAATCATTGAAGTGCATCTATTTGAATGCTTTAAAATCCAATTTCACCCCCCAAAAAAGAACTATCACTAACTTCAGATACTTGTCACCAAAGTGAAACTTTGGGAAAAAAAAAAAAACATCAGAAAAGCATGTTTCTTATAATAAAATGAAAAGGAGAATTATAAAAGGCAATGTCACATTTTCTATCCTTCTAACTTTACAGGGCTCTTTTCTTCATTTTTACACATTGTTCCCTCATTGTGAAATTTTAACTAAAATGCTAATTCAGGGATGACATTTTCTCTTCTCAGAGTCGCAGAATTATAATTATCAGGTACTACCGCAAGCTCCTGTAGTACTTGTTGCATTATGAACACATTATGAAAACAAGAATAGTTTTTACTAATCTCCAGATGTACAAAAAGGCAGCTGAGGATAATATCACCTATTACATTCTGCTAGTGCCTGAAGCCTGTGCCTTAGGCAGTTCACACAATGCCTGTTTACCACTAGAATTTCACTTACTCCCATTGAATCAGTTTCTGAAAGAATTTCTGTAACTGCAGAAATGTCATATGTAAAGAAGTACGCAAGTGAGCCTTTGAGAAGCTTGTATACAAAAGATTTATGCAAAGAGTGTCCATCTAGTATGCCTGGCCTGATTTTATGCATAACTTATCTCCATAGCTAATCCAATCTGGAAAAGAAAGGAAGAAAGAAGGGAAGGAGGAAAGAAGGGAGGCTGGAAAGATGGGAGATTACAGTCAACCAATTTCAGGCGACCAGGATAAAGACTTTTAGTGACATGAACCAGCGCAAAGACTGTGACCCACCGCATACAGCATCTCTTCATAGAGAGTATCTATTGACAACTTGATTAAAAGCTTGAAAAGAGTAATAAGTACCTCACTAAATTAAAAAGGGAAATTGGTCATGGATTTAAACATATGCGGCAAAACTTGAAAACCAGTTTTCATCAAGTAAGGTTATATGCTACCTTCTACATGACTGCCTCAGTCTAAAAGAATCTTATTTCCCAGCAAGCTCACCTTTTAAGATAGCCCTCCCATTGGTATAACTTAAAGAATAGGCTCTCAGCCCTGGCTGGGTAGCTCAGTTGGTTAGGGCATCATCCCAGTACATCAAGGTTGTGTGTTCGATCCCTGGTCAGGGCACATGCAAGAAGCAACCAATGAATGCATGAATAAGTGGAAAAACAAATTGATGTTTTTCTCTCTCTCAAATTAATTTTTAAAAATTAAAAACAAGGAATTTATTTTTAAAAAGAATAGGACCTTCCCCACCCACATCATCCAGATGTGTATCTGCTTTAAACACTCATTCTTCTGCTCTCCATTTATTCTCTCTTGATCTTGCTTTCCTCGTTTTAAAAATGGGATGGTTAGACAGCTAGCCTCATTAAGTTATGAGAATTAAATGAGATAATGTATGTAAAATGTTTAGGGAAATGTCTGGCATTTTCTAAGTCTTATACAATTGTTGTTCAAGAGAAATCCTAGCTAGCCACAGAAGTTTCTGCTATACCACTGTATGCAGTCTTAAGATTTTGCAAAATCATTCACTAAACACACCAGCACTCGTGGGGGAGAACAGTAGGAGTGAGTGAATCCCCCCAAACCTATGGGACATTCTAACCAGGGCACTAAGGGAGACAGTCAGAACCCTAAAGATAACACCAGCAGAATGAACTCTCCACCAGCCTTTGCCCTGAGAATCAGCGCCTGTCCCTGCCTTGGTGGTTTCTTTCTTGGAGATGTAGGTCTTTAGCATAAGCCACTTAAATGAAGAACAGTTACATCCAAAATAAAAATGTAATTCACAAGGTTGTTCCTTTTTGTTGTGATTGTCTTGTTTTCACACAAGGACACGTCTCCCCAGGCTCTTCACCTGCATGTCCAGACTGTTCACGGAGTTTGGCATGACGACAGTATAGCAGGTCTTCCGGCCACTAACCCAGCCATTTGCTTGAACTGAGGAACAATATTTGAAACTTTCCAGCTTTTCAAAAAAAAAATTTAACTGGGCAAAAGCTTACGTTTGATCATTTCAAACAATGAATACCCTGGGAAAAACCATGTTTGGTCCATTTTGTTTTCTGAGGTTTGCTGATGTCACTCCCTAATTATCACCTGCATGCGAGTTGATTTGCATTTAAAATACATGCTGTAGCAGAACTGTGATGATGAACGGTGTCTTAGAGATTCAACTACCACTCTCCCCCACCCCAGTATTCTTCTAAAAGTGACTACAGTTCGATTATTAAGGGTTAAAAACACTGATCTTGTTACAAGTTGGGAATAGTGTGTGCACTGGTGCACCCTGGTGGTAAGCAAAGGGCAGTCGGACTTGATGTACTTGGCTAATACAGTAACCAGAGAAAGCCGCTCCTACTGTTTTAACTCCCTTTATGTCTCAGCCACTAGTAAACAAACTCAGCTCCGAGCTTTCTCCAAGGACATTCTTTCGTTGTTGTTTTTTTTCCCTTCTTTTGCTCATCATTCATTGCTTGTTTTTTTTTTCTTTTCTCATTTCTTCAAAACTGGGTAAAAAATAAGTAGAGATCTCTGCTGTTTTATAAGCAAGAGCTGTTTTCCGGAAATATTTTAGGTCCAAGATCCTTGGAGGGGAACCAATGGGAATGTGATAATTACAACGAACAACAGGCTCAAAAAGCTTGTGGACCCTCTTTTTTTTCAAGTTAAATTTTTATTGAAGTATACATACAGCAAAGTGCACAAATCCAAAGAGCACAACTCAATACACTTTCACAAAGTGAACACACATGCATAACCAGCACCCAGATGAAGAAATAGAGTATTATCAGCTCTCAGAAACCCTCAAATGCCCCCTGCCAGCCACCTCTACACCCTAAAGGTAATGCCATCCTGATTTCTAGCCCTATACTGTGCATGTAATTTTAGTGGCTTTGCAATAGTCTATGAATAGACCATATTTTATGTAACTATTTCCCACTTTTCTCATTTGGACCTTGAAGATGCTTTTTTATTCTTAACTGTGAAACCCTTTGGGCATATATCTTTGCTGGGACTCCTTGGAAAGATAAGGGATGCTCCAAGAGACCACTGGTCACACCTACTCTTCCTGCTCTTTGTTGGGAAGTAATAGCACCAGATAAAAAAGAAACCAAGGACTGCCATGGATAAGGCACCACTTGCTGAGCCAGCAACAAGGAAATGAGTTTGGTTGGACATTTGGCATTTGTTCTGCTAACACTGCAGCCGCAGCCTCCCTGGAGCACAGCCACACTCTGAGGATCCCAGGGGCAGAAAAGTCACAATGCAAAACCAAGTTCACCTCACTCACTGCCTCTCTCCACTGCTGGAGGCCACACAAGTTTCTCTGAAAGGGATACTTTCTGAGATCCTGCATTATACAAGGTGGGGCAAAAGCAGGTTTATAGTTGTTCGTGTGGAAAATAATTCAATAAGTAATAAATACTAACCTAAGAATAAACTCTGTTTCACGTACTCACAACTGTAGACCTACGTTTGCCTACCCTGTGTGAATAGTAGCCAGGCTAAATGGGGGCGTGTTGAGCTGTACATACGAGAGGATGGTGTGTTACCAGTGTTAGTCGGGATCATTAATAAAAGAGAAGGCAACAGATCTCAGGAGAATGCAGAGCTCAATTCTTCCTCAAATGAGGGCACGTGGAGTGGAGGCAAAGTAGTATGACCCGGCTCTAATCTACTTAGAGAGGGATGGCTTGTGCGAGCACACATTGAATCCCCTCATTCTTGCACCTGTTTCCCATGGCCTCGCCACTTGGTAGCTGAAGTCGTCACTACCCAGATTTCATTTGCCTATGTCACAGGCACTCCCTGTGCACTCAGAACTCCAAATAATAGTGTCAAGACACAGTCACATGTGCCCTGAGACTACATTCTTGTTGAGGTCAATTATAATTGTCAGATCTAATGGATACAATGAAGTCATCATCTGGCTGATGTCTCTACTACATTTTGCCTAATTGTCTAATCTCACACCCTCCTCTCAGAAATGATCCCTCACACTCTTCTTGTGGCTCTTCATCTGCTTCTCTCTCTCTCTCTGTCTCATTTTCACTCTGATTTCATGGTCCTTCATTTCTGCCTCTCTCAGCAGGACAGCTTTGTTCTCCTGTCCACAGATTAGGCAAGGCCTGTGCCGTTTCTGCTGCTCTGTAGCATTAACTTGCTTGTGACTTTGGCTTGTCATGAGGTCAGAGTTGACCTCATGTTTACATGACCATTGGTCCAGTGTGTAATACTATATGGTCAGATAATCACCAACCATACCCCTTAAGGCAAATGTCCGAGATAGGAAATCTGCATGGTCACAATCAAGCCAAAACATGGAGCAACTTTGGGCCAGGTACACAACTCTGGTCTACTTAGTTTTAGATGGTAGTGGGCAAGCGACCCAATCAGTAGGCCCTGTGGGGAGCATTAGGTGAAGGCCAATTGACTATAAGTTTATGGCATATTAGTTCCTCGCTCTGTGCCCCCAACCCTATCTCTACCAAAACCATTACTTATGTCTAGTCAGTCTCCTGCCCTGCCCTTTCCTGAATCCACGATGGAAGTTTGACATTTTTTGCCTCACTTCTTCATGTCTTTGTACATGTCCTTATCTCTACCTGAAATGTCCTTTACCATTTCTTTGTCTGCAAAATTTATCTTTCCAGGTCTAACTTTACCTTCTTTGGACTATCTTTTCCTACTTTTGTAGGTGGAGTTCTCGTTTTCCTTTGTATGCATTTTCATTTTAGTGGTTTCTATACACTATGGGTCCCCTTTATCAATACAGCTACCACGGGCATATACTTTTTATCACTTTTAAGAAGATAATTTGACTCAGGTTTAAACCAATCCATGAATAATTATTATTTGCTGAATGCTCAGTTTTATTTGGCTTCCTTTAAAGTCCTTAGAAGGTCTGTTTTCACGAAAAAGATGCCATTGATGATTATTTTTTAATAATCTAATTTGGCTTTAATGAAGAACCATCCTGTCCTAGGCTGTGTCTCATGAGGGGCAGAAGCTCCATTCCATTCAGAAGCTACATGTGTAGTTTTGGGGGCTTAGCAGGCCTTTTCAGGGGTTTTTTGTTTGTTTTTTTTTAATCGCAAAATTTATTTAATTAATCTTTACTTAGTACCTGCTCTAATCTATATTGGTTTCAGTACTATGATATGAAAAAACAGAAGACTGTTTATGCCCTCGAAGAACTCACAGGGAAAGGGGATGTTCACAAATAACAATGATGCTGTTTTCTAACAGCCAGTACCGACTGCTAAGGTCTCTTTCATCTCCAAAGTTAGGAGGTTCTATGACTTTTAATTAACTTACAAATAATTTATATGTAAATGAGTGTCCTTGAGGAACTTATTCTCTTAAGGATTTAAAATATGCACCTGTACAATTTGTTTATATTTTCAATTCATAATTGACTGTATTTAAATGTCTTCTTACAGAGTCATAAGACTCTGTCACTGAAAGTGTCTAGGAATGCAGCCACTCCAATCTCTTCTACAGACAAGGAAGCTGAGACACGGAGAGGCTAAGGGACTCACATCACACAACTTGTTCCTGGCAAAGGCAGACCGGGCCAACACGTCCCACACTTCACACATCTGGTGCCCATAAAGACAGCTTAGTCCAGCTTCTCTGTGCCCACTGAGGCGCAAAATTCCAGAGCCCTATCGGTTTTATTGTGCTTTGTTTCCCTTCTTCCCAATGACTGTGCTGTCTTGAGAAACAGAACTTTAATCTCTCTACTTCACAACTTTTGAAAATTATATAGTGATATGTTCACTATATAGTGAAATCATATAGTGACAGTTATATAGTGATCAAGCAGGCCCACATACTTCTTTGGCCATGAAGAAAGGTCCATAAATATTGATATACACACACTAAGACATATAGTTTCAATCTGTTTCCATTTGCTCTATAATTCCTAACTAGAGAGAGCTTAGACAACATGATCATTCCCAAGTACAAAAATTTCTTCATTATTCAAACCACAATATTATCCTAGATTTTTTATTCCTCATAGTCAACACATCCTACTAGAGACATGGTTTCTATGAGCCTTTGTCTCTGAGCTATAGAAAGAAGGACAGATTTCCAAAAGGGATCTTAGAATATGTCTAAATTAATCTCCACATTTTACGAGATCAGCTGAACGTGAAAGATGGACGTGAAAGCTTCAGCCAGGGGGTTAGCTGCCTTTTCTGAGGTGCCACAGACAGTCCCCAAAGTTTTAAACCAGAGTCCAGTTTTCTGGTTCGCAGGCAGCACCCGTGTCTAAATTGAAGAGTTCTGCTGGAACACTCTCAGAAAACAGTATTCTCACATTGGATGAATGCAAAAATGCAATTAAAGTTATTTTTTCTCCAAAAAAGAAAAAGTCACAGAGAAAAGCTTTCAAAATCTTTCCCAGCCTCTCATTCACGAGGTCATTTTCTTCTTAATTGGTTCAGTGGGTCCATACAGATTTGCTCTGGACAATTGGGAAACATTCCATCTGTCTTAATGGAAGTAGGAGAAACAGGATGGACCCTCCACATTTGCCTTAATGATTTTTTTGTTGCTATGAAAAGGGTTTGCTATGGAAATTCCATGAGCCATTGTTTTCTGCCCACAGATGGTTTGCTCAAAATTTTCCAGATTAAGAAATTGTTGACATTATATCTTAAGGATAAATATTTGCACAAATTTGATCATCCTTAACTTCAGTCTGGACCAGTGTGGACAGGCTGTGAACCAGACAGCCTCCTGGGAGGCAGCCCTTGCTCAGCAGTTCTGAGTACTTCTGTGCTGTGTACTGACACATCTGGTCTTTGCGCTATTTCTCTTCTTTTAACCCCAAAAGACCATCACATCTTCCTCAATTTTCTTCATCCCTTGCTCACTCTTCTCTCTGAACATCTACCCCTTATCTGGCTGTGGTCTTTCTCAAGTTTTCTTTTTGTCAGGACTCAGTACAAACCTATCCTAAGACAAGGCATGTTCAGGCACCTCAAGAATTTATGGCACATCAGCTAATCATCTGGAGGAAAGAAGAAATATTTCACTTTTATTCTCTATATAATGATGTTAAATAGACATAACCTTACCGTCCCTGTATTTTGAGTTAGATGGTAAGCCTTCAGTTTATTTAAAAAATAGGCTCCCAGTGAGTGGGCTTCTGTCTCTGACCTCATCAGGAAGCAAACACCAAGCCCTTTCAGGAATATCCTGATTCTGACTCCCAGACAGAAATGCTCTTGGGTTATATCTAATCTTTGGGACCCGAACCCTTGAGGCAATCCACTTACTCTTCTCAATGGGATTTGATCTGCTAATATTTTCCTCTTGTTCTATTGCAGCCTGAAGTCCTTATCTTTAAGAAAGCTCTTAAAAAATTAGAAAAGCAAAAAAGCTATCCTCTAGGACCTAGGCAAAGAGAAGCCAGAGGCAGGCTGGGAAATCTCTGTTTGGTTGCTGCAGCAAAGCCTGATGAGAAGAAAACCATGAATTAAACAAAGGGCTGCTGTTTGATCAGAGGAGGCAACACAGGCCGCAGCACATTCGGCAGCTCCCGGCCTGTTCTAGAAAAGAACCGCACGTATTTGAAGGAGTCGATTTGGTTTAACCTACTACGATCACTTCCAGAGAAAGTTCTGCATTTTTGCCATGTATGATGCGCATCCACAGTTTGTGTCCATTATACAAGGCACACTGCTACTTCGAAGTGTACGCCCCCGAATCGTCAAGTTCATCCTGCACCCGTCCTTTAGAGGCTCAAACGCAACTGGACTGTCTTGGTCGCACCCCACCCCACGAGGAGAGGCTGAGAGACAGACCTATCCCAGTCCTCCGGTTTTAGGAGATGTATGAGCTAGAACAGTTATGTGGCTCTTAGGCAACTTCACTTGCTGGCTCCCGTACTCCTGGCTTCCTGTGGCTGACCCTGGGGAGCTGGGACCACCTCACTTAGGGTCCTATCTTCTCTGCACTGCACTATTCGTGGCGGAGGTGGGTGATGGAAAAAGCCCCCAGCGCTGTTCTTTCTCTATTATCTGCTCTCTAGCACAGCTGTGGTACCTCCCTGGAACCTGGCCTAATGGTTTTGTGCAGTCAGATAATTACTCACCGGACTATCTTCATTGAGCACATGCTGGGGAGAAAAATAACAGCAGGATACAGAAAGCATTATCTGCCTCCGATTCGAAATTGGCTTCCCACGACTTGACTCTGGTTTGTGTTAGGAAAGGAAAATGAATACCTTTTATTGCGAGGAATGCTTTGGCTGAGCCCTTACCCCAGAACTTCACAACCATGCATCAGAAAATGCAGGTGTTTCAGGCAGTTTTCCAGGGGTGAGGATGGATAATAGAACCATCTATATTGCTGTCCCTGTTGGTTCCTGTTGAGACCAATGACATGTGTTTGTGTCATGAGATTGGGTGTCCCATTTGTATTTGAGTTTGTGTTATGGCTCCAGGTGACCTTTGTTAAGACACAGGAATGTTACCTGGAAGGGGACACTCAGACCCATTGACCGCCCGCGGAGCGCTTTAGCGGGTTTGGTTGAGGGAATGGGGCTTGAATACCCAAAGCCCTAAAAAGAAGCAAGATTTCATGAAAGAGGAAGAAGTTAGAGATTTTGGGGGAGTTTAGATCTTTGTAGGTTGTTAAAATAAGTACAGTGTACGTTCAGGGGCTGTCACACAAGGTCCGAGTGCCTAGGCAATGTTGAGAGAGAAACAACTGAGCAGCCCAGGAGGGGGAAAGCTGCAAGGAAGTTCCGAGGGATGATCCTGGTGAGTGACGAGGTGAAAGAGCCCCAAAAGGCAGATCTTTTTGTTGTTTTGTTTTTCGTTTGTAGTTTCTTTTTTCTTTTTTTTTACATTTTATTGTTGTTCAAGTACAGTTGTCTGCATTTTCCCGCCACCACTCCCCCCCGCCCCCCGCCCCGACCCCAGTCATCCTCACCTCCCTCCCCTGATCCCACCCCTCCTTGGCTTTGTCCATGTGTCCTTTATAGTTGTTCATGAAAACCCTTCCCTCCTTTCCCCCCATTATTCCCTCCCACCTCCCCTCTGGTTACTGTGTTTGTTCTTAATTTCAATGTTTCTGGTTATATTTTGCTTGTTTGTTTTGTTGACTAGGTTCCATTTAAAGGTGAGATCATATGGTATTTGTCTTTTACCACTTGGCTTATAATGCTCTCCAGTTCCCTCCATGCTTTTGCAAAGGGTAGGATCTCCTTCGTTCTCTCTGCTGCATAGAATTCCATTGTGTAAATGTACCACAGTTTTTTGATCCACTCATTGACTGATGGGCATTTAGGTTGCTTTCAGCACTTGGCTATTGTAAATTGTACTGCTATGAACAAAGGAAAATCTTGATGGAAGCTCTCTGATTTGAATGTGAGCTTTGAGAAAATCAAATGACCTTAGGAGCAGTAAATATTGTTAAGATATATTACTTGAAATTAAATTTAGACTTTTTTGAAAGCTAAATAATCTTAGAACAGCAAATACCTGGCAGCCAACTTTCCTGAAGTTTTGATTCATCCTTTTCAAATAAAACACTGGGTCTGTTTGGTCATCACTGAGCAGCACATGGTCACTTATTGTATTTGTCACTGTGAGAAGTGTCAGAACTTACTACGGTCAATGTTGGGTAGCCACCTGCATTAAATAGCCTCCTACTCCACTGCTAATGGTCCATACTGGTCACTGTACACCCTTGTTGATGATTTCATGCTTCAATCCAATCCCAGTCACAAAAGCAAAAGCAAAAAAAAAACCAACCCTGACAGATGTTCGTAGTAGTTCATATTGCAATAAGCATCTTCCTTAGGATCCAAGATAAGATGAAAACACTTTAGCCAAAACTATTTGAAAAATAAAACTGGTTATTTTGCCTCCTGATCCATGGATAGGGGTTTAAGTACATAGCAAATTCCTCTGTTTGAAGGGGTGCTTTCCAGATAATAGGTAAAACTAATTTGTTTTGTGTTTGTATCTCCTGCTGGAGGTTCAAATGTACTACCCTGTTAATTAAATCTTCATAATATTGTAATACCTGTTTTCAGAGGGACTCCCAACATCAGTGACAAAGTTCAGTCATGACTGAATGGGTCAGTACCCAGACAAGTGAAACTTCTAATAATCTCAATTTTCTTAAAGAATGCCCTCCAACTTTTTTGGTGTCACTAAGAATGGAAACATAAAGAAATAAATTTCATCTTAAAAATTGGCGTGTGAGTTATACAAGCCCTACCCACACACAAGCAGTCTTAAAATGGTCTTTTAAATGATCGCAGAAAACTAAGACTTTCCTGCTTGCTCCACGTGTCTGGAAGGCCCCCTCCCCCTCCCCCCACCGCCCCAGAGTGAAGGAATGGACAGAGACCCTTCACGTGAGGAGCACTTGGGAAGCAGGATGTGGTGGGGGAAGGCAAATGGTTTCAGGTGGTGAACATCTCCCCATCCTTACACCACAGTGCACACCTGGCTCCTGCTCCACCTTAGCTCTTTAATTCCAGTTTTGAGAAATATAGGAAAAGTGGATTTTGAAAGGTAGGAAGGAAGGATAACAGAAGAAAAAAATAAGGGAAGGAAGGAAGAAAAGAGGGAAGAAACAAAGAGAGGGGGAGGAAGGGGGAGAGGGAGAGAGAGAAAAAGAAAAAGAAGAAACAGGAACAGGAAAAGAACCAAAAGGATGTACTTGCTTAGTAGATAGTAACAAGATTTTTTTTGGCACAATTTTTCTCCCTACAAAAAAGATGTCTTGCTATGTGACAGCATTTAGTATATTTTATTCAATCAAATGCTTTTTATTCAATTGCTGTGTATTCTTAAAGCTTGTCAGAAACATAGAATTTAAAAAGTATTTTGAAAGCAGGAAAAAGCACCTTCTGGTATAGGGATATTGCTATTTTTAAAATCTTATTAAATTGAAATAAAAGATAATTTGAGGGGTTGATAAGTAACCACTAAACAATGTAGAAGTGACTATTTTCTTCCTTCC
>VMDR010018560.1:0-19065 GCA_007922815.1 Macrotus californicus
AGAACCAGAAAAATTTAAGGGGTTGAAAAATTAAATCAGGTGTCAGAATGAGTCACCAGAGTTAAGACAAATCAATTATTCATTCAACAAATATAAGTTAACCAATGTGAACTCAGTGTGCTATATGTGAAATGTGAAAAATATAAAAAATGAGTAAAACATTATGAATTATAGAAAGAAAAAATACATAAAATTGGAGTTAAAACTATGTTAAAAAGTGGCATAGTTAACTGTGACCTAGTTGTCCCATTGTTAGCATGTTTTCCTGATTAATATACATTATTATTATTTGTAATACTCTGAACATGACCAGAACTACTCAGCACTCATCAAAGAGAAATTTGGTACCTACTCAGGAGAGGCTGATTCTGTACTGAAGTTAAGCTAAGGCCCTTCATAGGACTAAAGTCAACCCCAGAGGATGCACCAGATATATGGTGAGAATTTAGAAGAGGCAACATTGGCATGGTGTAGTGGAATAGTAATTGAATTCAAATACCAGCTTTGTAATAGACTAGCTGCATTATATTGTGCAAATTACCTTATCATTCTGGGCTTCTGTGTCCTTGTTCACACAAAGCACACATTGAATTTAGGACTTTAATTTTCCTTCCACCTCTTATCCTTTAATTTTTAGATATTATGTTCATTGTGATGAGAGATACAGGAAAAAAGCTGTTATCAGATGCTGGGCTTTGAGCACATGCTTGGTGATTTATGGGTAAAATTTTTAGGTTTTCAAAATAAGTCTGTCTTCATGGATTATTACCCCAGCAAATTTCTGCTCTGTGGGCCTGATAACAATTATAACCACCATTCAGGAGCCGGATGCCTCACGCTTCATCTCATTCATTTCTTACCATTTCTTATCATTTCTTACCACCCCCCTGAGGTGTGTCTTATGACTTCCATTTTATGGAGGAAGAGCAGGAGCACACAAAACGATTACTAATAATGACAGTTACAATGATTTGTGTTTACTCTCCACAGTTACTGTGCTAAGGGCTTCTATGTGAACTCACTAAATCCTCACATCCACCTTATGAAGAAGATTCTGCTATAATTTCCAGGCTTGCAGCTGAAACACCCAAGGACTAAATAACCTAGTCATGCATGACACATGGTTGGTAGTGGAGAAACAGCATTCAAACCTAAGTGATCCAGCTCTGGAATCCGGTACCTAGTCATGGCACATTCCAGGTAAAAATGTGCACAAGGTAACACAACTAATAAGGAGGAAAACAGGAATCCAGACTTCATTCTAAAACACAGACTTTTAATTATTAATCAAACTTAGATTTCTCCTGTGGCCAGAAATGTGAAATAAATGACTTATGATAGAGCCAGGGGCACAACGAATAGTGCATATTCTCTGCCTGAAATCTTCCAAATTCTAAGTGCTTTTCAAAGCACTGTGAAGTCCAAACAAACATGTTTGCTGCTGAATTTAGCCTGGTGTAAAAAAATGTGGGCTAGGAGAAGTTTTATATGAATGACACAGTGAATAGTCTAGCCCTCTTGGCAACATTGAAGAATTTCAATTCCTTTACTCTTTATTTTAAAAAAAAATTGTGATGCTTGTTTTACCTCCAGGAAAATGGAACCATAAAGTCACCAAATGTGCGACTGAAGTTCAGACAAATGCCCAAGAGCAATATCACTATGTGAGGTCAGGAAAAGGGTGTGCTGGTGTCAGTAACTAGAGGTGGCAGCTCCAGTTTCAACTAGGGCAGCTGGGAAAGCCGTAAGGAAAAGCACTTGGGAAATGGGGGAACTTCTACAACATTCATGGTCTTGACCATGGAGGGTAGGTAACTTTTGGGCCATGCAAAGCACTGTGGGAATGCAAACAGGGATAGGGAGCGGTCAACAAGCCATAGTTCTACGTCCTCTGTGGATAGAAACCAACGAGGCAGCAAGAATGGAGAGGAGGAATATTGGTTTGGCAGCCAGACATCCTACATTCCGGCCTCAGCCCCAGTAACTGTTGGCCTTGAGCAAGCCTCATAGTCTCTCAGAGCCTATCTTGTATATTAAGAGATGACCGTTTTTGTCCTGACTGCCTCATTGAGAGCCTTTGAATAGGAAAAACTGTTATATACTATATGAATATGGGTGTTTTTTTAAAAAGGCTTTCAGGCCAAATTCCGTTTTAAAAACAACAAAGCACTGCATATGAAAGAAAACCTTTATATTAAATGTTTTGAGACTCCCCCATACCCGACTTATACTGGGAATATTTGATGCAATTGAAGCTATTACAGGTATTTTGAGACAATCTTCTGAAGTTGCTTGCAATAAAATGAAATCAGTGCACTTTAGTGAATAGAGAAAAATTCTCATCCACAGCCTACAGCACATTTTCTTCCCACTATTTTTTCCTCCTGTATCTCTTCAAGCAACTACTTTAAAAGAACTTAGGAGAGGACATGCTAACTGAAAAAAATCATTTTCAAGACTCAATTCTTAGAACTCATTCTCATTATGTGCTTATTCTAATATAAATATTGTCGGGCACTGAAATGTCTAGGATCTGAGAACATGTTGATTAAAAGATGTAACCTATGCATCTAATTCATGTCATGTCTGGTGGGGAGACAGACATGTCAACAATTACAGGACAATGGTAATGGCTACACTGAAAGTACATGAAAGAAATAATAGGAGCACTGAGGAAGGGCTGCTAATTAGTCTTGGACATGAGGAATGAGTAGGAACAGGGCAGATAAGAATGAGCATTGTGAAATCTCCCACAAAAGTAGTTCAGTTCACATAGAGTATACAGAACATGAGACCAGAAAGGATGAAATCGGACATGTTTTCATGGGCGAGATGGTGAAGGGCTACATGTGCTATGGTGAAGCAGTACTTGCTGGTGAACCATTAAAAACTTCTGAGTAATATGAACAGATTTGACTGTGAGAATAACTTCAGAGACAACAGATATCACACCTGGAGTCAGGATGCCAGATTGGGGGGTTAGTGCTCTAAACAAGGCAGGACATGATAAGTCCTTCATAATTAAAATTGCAGTTGGAATGTCAAAGAGTATATGGATTAGAATTATTTAGGATTGGTTTTTGATGTGACTCAGTAAGTGAGGTGGGGGGAGGAAGAAGGTAGGGAGAGAGAGAGAGAATTTGGTATCACTTTACAGTTATGTTTTGGGCAAATGGATGAATGGGAAGAACAAGAGATAAGATGAGGGAACTACATATGATTTGATTTTAAAATGGTTAAATTTGAGTTACCTGTGTAACATCCAAAGGGAGATATCTATGAAGAGGTTGAATGAGCAAATAACTGTTAATGGTGATTGACTCTGGAGTTGGAGAGAGGAGTGTATTCTGGAGACAGATTTGGAGAGTCATTGGCAAACTGGTATGTGATATCCTGAGTGAGAATGAGATTGACTAGATAGAATACATAGAGTAGAAAGAAAGGACTTAAGATATATCCTTGGGGAACACAGGCATTTAAAAAGGATGATTGGAAGGCTGATAAAGAACATACCAAGAAATAGTAGAAAAATCAAAAGAGGGTGTCTTCAAGAAGGGACTAGTCAACAGTATCAAAATCTCTCATCACACAGGAGTTAACATTTAACTAGATTGGTCATTTAGGCCATTGGGACATTAGTAAGACTGTTCATTGGAGTGGTGAAGATAGACCTATACTGAAGAGGGTTAATGGAACCTGAGAGTGAGGGTAGATTACTATTTCAACATGCTTGACTTTGAGACTAGAAAATAGAATATATAGCATTTAGTAACTATTTTAGTGTACACATAAGCCAGGAAATGTAAAATATACTAATGTTAACATATTTGGTAGGTGGATGTTGGCAGTGACTGAACAATAAAATACTTCAAAAATAAATTGGCTAAGCCTTGGCCAGTGTGGCTCAGCTGCTTAGAGTGCACCAACAGGTTGCAGATTTGATTCCTGGTCAGGGCACATACCTAGGTTTCGGGTTCAGTCTCTAGTTGGGGTGCCTACAGGAAGCAACTGATCGATGTTTCTGTCACATTGATGTTTCTCTCACTTTCTCTTTCTCTAAAAGCAATGAAAAAAATGTCCTCAGGTGAGAATAAGACATGAATAAAATAAATAAATAAATTGGTCAAACTTTTGAACTCTATAAACAATGGATAAAATTCACCACTTGTGAAACTGCCTATGAATATGTGACAGGTCTTTGGGAACACATAAAAGCCTAGTTAAGGTGACAAGATTTATCCCTGGGAGACAGGAGAAGAATCTGTGCATAACTTAGAAAGCAAGAACATAACAATTATATTGTTTCTTGACAATAGACTGTAAGATAAAAATCAGCCTTGAGAGCACACAAGAGAAATCAGTAAGAGCCAGAAGTTAGGGGTATTTATGGCAGCCATGGGGGTGCACTCCTCAGAACTGCCTAAAGGAGAGAACCTACTGCTTACGGTCTCCAGCTATGGGTCCACCAGTTTCATGCTGAGGTCATACTCTTCTCAGCCCTCCAGCCAATGACTGAGCAAAACAGAAGCACGAGAGTCAGGCCATTCCTGTCCAATGAGGAACTCTGGTCAGTCTTTGCTGTTTGGTTCTCCACCAGCATGACTGAGGCCTGATAGAGCAGCATTGCAATCTGAGTCTCTTCTTAGCCAATCCTTCCTTATTTCTCTCTCTCATCCGTCAATAGACAGCACAAATGGCTTAAGCATCAGTTGTTAATGCCAGGATATCCAATCTTTTACCTAATGCTGCTAATTCCAACATCTAAATATGTCTTTACTTTCCAATAGGCATTATATTTGTGAACTCTTTGAAATATAATAGAAATAAAGAGTTATAGAAGATTAGATGTTAAGAGGAGAATAGGATTATGTAGGCTAATGTTTTTCAACTTTGGCTGTGCATTAAAATCAGCAGAGTAGTTTTTAAAAATTCCGATACTTGGGTCACACTACTCAAAGATTTTAGTTCCCTTGACCTGAGATGGACCCCAGGTGTCAGTATTTTATTTTTTTCAGAGACCCCAGGAGATTCAATGTGTACTTAGGGAGGACATCTACTGACTTAGATCAAGAGGGAAGTTTTTTTGTCATTAATGTTATCATTGTTCTATTTTGTTTTATGATGTAAGCATATGTTTATGTGGAGAGAGAAAAATAGTGAAGAGGGAGTTTGAAGATTCTCAGGGAGGGTGGTAATTGATGGAGCAAGTTCCTGAAGAGTGAAAGGGTATGCACATAGTTCAGGGGCACAGGATTTACCTTGGATAGAAAAGTCATCTTTTCTCTGAGATTTGGGGAAAGGAGGAAAGGACATATATGGACTCAGAGACATTAAGAGACATGAGGAACAGACAAGAGAAGTATAGGAAGCTTCTTGTGATGACCTCTATACTTTTTTGAGATATATGGAACAAGTTTATTAGCTGAGAGTGAGGCTAACTCATTACATCAAGACCTTGGCATTGGGTGAGTACAGACCTGTATGCAGGTCTTCTCTCCCAAATGATTTAAGCTCTTCCTCGTGATAGAGGAACTCTTTGTGTTCCTGCCTTTCCTCAACCACTTCTTAGAAGCATAACCACAAAGCAAGTGCTCAAGAAACATTCTGGTGAATCTCAAGTCATAATTTATTTTCTTTTTTTCTTTCCAACTATTGTAATAATCATTCTGTTTTTTATCTTCCTCATCCACAAAACATTACTTGCCCAATCCAAGTCACTGATTTTTTTTGAAACATCATGGTTTATCTGCAAACTCTTCACTTTCATAAAGTTTTCATAGATCTTGCCTTTCATAGAATCCACACTGGGACAGTTTTTAGAAAAATACATAGTAAATTCTAGGATACTTTCTGGAAAAAAGACATGGTGGACACTGGAATTTTTTCTGGAAAAAGGACTATAGTGAAGCTTTTCAGTGCCATCAATGCATCTCTTGAATTTCACAAGGCTGCATCCATTTTGTGCAGGCAAATACCATTTTTAGAAAATGCAAACCAGAATTAAGAGTTTAACTTAGGAAATGAATACAAAAGTACATGTTTCCTATGCAAATTTTTTTTTCCAGTTTCAGCATAATGACAAGCATACATAAATAGACTCCTTTAAGAAATGTTTTCTTAAATGGCATCCTCTATAATTTTGATGACTTGATACACACCAGGTTAGTGCAACTAAAACCTAAAGAATTCAGAGTCCCTGTCAATTGAGGTTAAATCAGAAGGCTTGTATGCATTTCTGGCATTATATATGTACCTAGAAAAATCCACTTTCATGGGTATTTAGTTACACGTTCTGGAAATTTCTTCATTAATGTGAAATACCCCTTTACTGGGTGCCACATGAACCCCACTTACTCTGTGTATAATATCTATCTTATTTATGTATGTTCACAATTATGTATGAGAACCTCAGGGTCAGATTTGGATTTATTAACCAGCAATACTTACTGTTTTCTTTCTAAACTTAGCTCTATATAGTGTTTTACAGGAATTTAAAAATAAATGTTAGACGTAGTTTTTTTTCATAAGGAATATACAGAGCAGCCTAGTCAGGGAAGTTAAGGCACATGAGACACAAGCATCTGGCCAACTGGCATTACTGAATATTTAATGCAATGAATATTTATTGGGTTCCTACTATGTGCTGTGCATGTGCTAGACAGAAAGGGAAACTGAAGTCTCTTCCTGGCCACTTTACGTAAGCCAGGTCTCCATATAATCCTCTATTTGCTTGCTCTGTTTATTTTTTTCTAGAACTTATCAGTGCTTGCAATAGTATGCATGTATTGTCTTTCTCCACTAGAATAAAACAGAGCTTTTGATCTTGAATCCTAAGAATTGAAAGCAGTGTTTGGTATATAAAAATTGCTCAAAAATATTCGTCGACTAAATGAAGGACTCTGGCAATAGGATCTAGAGCAGGGGAAGACGAATGCAAACTGGCTGTGATCAGAAAGCACCATAGAAGAAGCTCCCCTTGGCCTGACAGGGAATGAAAGGTGAGTAACCCACATGGGGAAAAATGCCAGCCAGGCAGAAAGACAAAGAGAGATCTCACAGCACAGTCTCTGAGGACACTTGCTAACGTTATGGTCAAACCATTTCTTGCCATGGGTTTCCGTAAAATTAGTTTCGCATATGGTCTTTCTCATTCCTAGAGCTGATAAGTATTTAATTTTCAAATCCCCAAATGTTTTGATGTGGTGGCTATAAAGTTATGTTTGAGAAACTGCCTGACACAAAGAGAATAAGATAAGCTTTCGTAGAAGTCATCAGTCAGTTTGTGAAATCTATAAACCATATCACGGCTGGGCCTCTCTGTTCCAAATAACCTTATGCTGATTGGATTCCAGCGGCATCTATGCCAATTTCCCAAAGTCTTGTGGAACGATCGGGATTTCTCACAGTCAAGGCTGTGCTCTGGGTGACACTGAACTCATTCAGGTCCCTCAGAGACCTTTGTCTAGTCCCGGTGTTGGATAAGCAGATGCATCCGTTCCCCCTTCCAAAATTACTCATCTGCCTGTAGGGTTAGGATCTTGAGAAAGGGCAGTAAGCTCTTTCTTTATGTTAGGATTCTTCCAAACAGAGCACTGGGGACATAGACAGGTGGCCTTAATTGACTATTGCCTTTCTAATCTAGTTCTTATGAAATAAAATTTGGATTTCAAAACCAGGCTGTAAACTCAAGTTCAGAATGGAGTGATCCTCAGACTGTCGTGCTCATTAAGGAGGAATTTTAAACAGAATGACATCTGGCCAGAGGGTGGGGCACAAGGCAAATATGTCAGAATTGCTGGCTGGACCTCTCTTTCCCACACCAATGTGTAGAGGCATCGTGACGAAGCCTACAATTAGTGGTAGGTTACAAAAAATCACAAGAGCTTGGGAAAGATCTCCGGGGCCTACTTAAAGCTATGTCCCCACACGTTTGGATCCTACCATACCCTCAGCACGGATTGATTAGCTTTGCAGGCCTGGATAAGTTATGTATTGGCGACATGTAGGAGCCTCAGATTCCTCATTTGTAAAATGAAGACAGCGATACCTCTTTCACACACTTGTAGGTATTATAACTGGTGTTGTTAAGTGTCCAGGAATGAATTAAGTGAGAGAACTAATATGGTGAGAAAATTCAAAGGGTAACAAGTAAAGAAATTATATAATTTCAGAACAAATAAAGTCTACCAGCCATCTCATCCATTGCTTAATTTATCAAAGAGAAAAAAAAAGACAAGCTTAATTAATTTATCTTTTATATAATAGCATCTCTCTTGGAATCTAAAGAATATCCAAGTTTACCATAGCAATTGATTAGTAAGTAAACCTAAGTTAAAATAGAAACGGGATGGTGAGGGTTGGTCTGGTGTCAAAATTGCTACAGAATATGTCTTCTTATCAATAAATTGCCCTGTTCCCGACCTCAGGCCTCACCCTACTTTTGCTTTTATGTACAATCACAGCTCACAGTGCTTACACTGTATCTGATTAGTGCTGATCAAATGAAAATAAAACATAAACAATGTGCACTGACCAGAGTATGACCGTAATGAAATAAAGTCCCATGACAGAACATGACTGTGTATGTTTAATACACCAGGCTCTCAGTCTCCAAAATTAATTAACTCCCTAATGAAAGTTGTCTGCTATCAGAATAACCAATTTACTTTTTTCAACAATATAGCCAAACCAGTTTTCAATTAAGATTCGAAAAGCCAAGTCCTGATGAGTAAGGAAGTCATAAATGATTTATGAGCGTCCTATTTTTATGTAATGTTACATCTATTATTTGCCTTTAATCCTCCAGCATGCTTTTTAATTCATGAAAAATTAATGTCAAGGCTGTTTCATAAAGATTATGCCCATTTTGAAGGTAGCTCTTCCAGGAAAAATATTCTAAAACTATGAATGCAGTCTTTTCAAATTTAGCAAGGTGATTTCTGAAATGCCCAATTAAATTTTAACAGTTTCTCTTTGTTTAATTGACATCCTTTTCAATCCAATAAGTCTAATGAATCAATAGCTGTCACTTCTTCTGGCTTCAAAAAAGGGTGAGATATTTCCCAGGTAGTTTCATGACTTTTTTTTCCCATTTAGAATCAAAGGATAGGAACATCAACAAGTAGGAAAATGTTTGACATTTAAAACTGAAGTCCCAATTCTATTCACAAGGACTGACTTAGGGGTTGTGGTGCCTCACGGCCTCAGAACTCTTGTTTTCCCTGGATCTTCACTTTGGTGGCACTGCTACTCCACAATTGAACCTTCGCCAAATTCTGCTCTCAGGCCAGGATCTGGGTTAAGGTTATTTCCAGACAAGTGTTTTGATGATAAGGAACAGATAGTTTCTCTGAGTTACAGGCAGAGGGGGAAAGTTGTAAAGATGCAAAAGGTAATTTCATAGCCATTGAAAAATAGGCAAGCCTCACGTAAATTTTCCTACATCTGCCTGCTTCATCTCTCAGTGGCTGTGTGATTTCTGCAGAATCGTCTTGCATGTGGCCAGACTGGGAGCCAGTCCCTAGTCCCTAGCATGACCCTTTGCTTAAGCACCCATTGCCAACTTTAGACGGATGGTTTCTCTTGGTTTGCGAACTCTTTTTTGGGAGTGCTCATCATAACAGGCCATGTCACAGGCTGCTCATCAGCTAACGATAGGAGAGGGTGTCCTTGGCTTAGGAATTCTCCTGTGGTCCCATGAGCTGGGGCCAGGGACAGAGGGTGACATAATCAACAGAACTGCCTAGTGAGGGCGTGTGGGAAGAAAGGCACTCACAGTGAACTTGCCCCTACCAGGATTGCAACTGCTACTCCCTTGAGAGGTGCAACACTCATTCATAACTAAATTCTCACAAATGTTAGCTGTTATTATTGGTGACATTGTCGTTGTGATCATGCATTCATTCAATAAACACGTTAAACACCCGCTATGTGCCAGCTACTCTCTGAGACCGCAGACATAATGATGATGAAAGTTTCTGTTTTTGTTTTTTTTTTTTAATAAAGTAGATTCTAAATTTTAAGAAACTGATATAGTACTCATGAGATAGTTCTAGGAAGGGAGGAAAAATGGTCACTTTCTGAATTACAAATAGACAATTGGAAGGAATACTAAAATGATGATTAGGAATGCTAAACCCAGGTGTGGATGGATTAAGGCTGGGAGTCAGGCAGCAAAAAGAAATTTCCAAAGGGAAGCTCCAGCCAATCTGCAAATGTTAGGGTGATGGCTAGGTGATAAGGCTTATTCTCTGCCTTGCCTGCCTGAGGATTAACACGTTACAGCCCCAGCCCAAATTATCTGAACACATATTCTTTTATATGCATTTCAACCCTGTGGTTTTAGGGTTATGATTATAAACTCAAATATTTGAACTACAGGGCCCAACCAATTAAATTAAATGAATGAAACAGGCCAGGTACAACTCAGCATCAGACAGGGACAGGAACTAAGGTAAAAGGGAGGCCATGCATTTTGTCTAAAGGTGGAAGCCACTATGCAGCCATTTGAAAACATGGCACTATGGGGCCTGGTGTTCCACTTTTTAAAGAAATAATTAAGATTTAAATTGTTGTATAAAACTCCCAACTTAAAAAAATGCACTTTAAATCCCCAAAATATACCTGGGGGCTGAATCCATCCTGAGATATACTAATTTGCAAGCCCTGCTTGACAGTCAGGAGCACACATCAACCCTGCCACTCTCATTCTTGCCGTGGGTGGGATGCACATGAAGGGAAGAAGTCTGGATCCCAGGTCTCAGCAGGTAGCAGGGCAGCCCTAACCTGCCCCACGTGGGTTATCATTACCAATGCAGCAATCACCAGAGTCAGTCAGTGACTCTTGAAGGCTGAAAAACAGACCTCCAAAATGCCAACATCTTAATCCTATGACTAAGAAGTCATAGCATTACATCAGTGTATTTTGCCATGTATAATACACACTCATGTTTTTGGCCTATACTTTAGGGAAAAAAAACCTTCTGTTTTAACTTTTAATTCAATGTATTTATTTTTTTTATATTTAGAAACGAAATCAATGATCGTATTCCAGGGTATTATTTTGCATATGGATATCACTATTGCTTTCTAGAGTTACTCTTTTAATGCATAAGCATAAATAAAAGAATTAACAACAGTTACATAGATATAGAATTAGTGCTACCCATGTGTAATGCACATTCTTACTTTTCCCTCAAAAATTTGGGCCAAAAAGTACTCTTCATACATGGCAAAATATGGTGTATGGCAAAAGGTAGTTTGCAGATATGATCAGGTTGAGTACCTTGAGATGGGAAATTATTTGGGACTTTTTAGGTGGGCCCAATGTAATCACAAGAGTTCTTACAAGAGGGAGACAGGAGAGTTGTTTTCAGAGACAGAGAAGGAAATGTGATGATAGATGGGTAGGTCAGAAGGATGAAATTGCTAGAAAGGGACCATGAATTAGGGAATGCAGGTGACCTCTAGAAACCGAAAAAACCAAAAAACCAGATTCTCCCCTAGAGCCTCTAGAAGGAACTAAACCTGTGGACACCTTGACTTTAGCCCAGTGAGGCTGACTTTGGACTTCTCGTCCCCAGAGTGATATCATAGTAAATCTGCACTGTTCTAAGTCACTTTATGTGTTTATGGCCTTTGTTGCAGCAGCCACAGGAGATGAGCACAGCCACACAGAACTTCCCAGAGCTGAGCATCCTCTTCTGGTCCAGAGAGAAGGTTGTGGGAAAGTCAGAGAGGAACCTTTATCACCAGACCCAGCCATGAATTGCAGAGCTTCTTTGCCCTGAGGGAACCTACCTATTAGAAGGCCCTTGATCTGCTCTATATGAATAATTCTGCCCAGAATGATAGCTGCCAATCATCTCAGTCCTGACCAGACCATCCCCAAGCCCACAAATGAGAGGTGATGCAGAGACACATGGTGAAAAGAAAACCATTTTTAAAATCAAACAAGATACGTTCTGTGTGACAAGCTCCCTGAGCCTCAATGTCATCATCTGTAAAATGAGAATAAAACGACAGATGGAATCAGGAGGTTGAGAAAAGCCTGCATCATGATGCCTAGTGAATGGTAGGAGCCCAATCAAAGGGGGGAAATGTTGTTTTTGTTGTCCCTTTATCATTACCCTTTATTGTCTAGATTCACAAGATTAAGTTTCCAACATAGTCTCAGCAAATTCACAGATCAAGGGGAAGAACGACAATGAAAATCTTCGTCTGATCTCTATGCCCCGTCCCCTCAAAGATAGTAGGGGAACAGATGCTTCTGACACTGGAAATGTTACATTTATAATACAACCTCCTGCCACCAGAACGTCAGGAGAATGAGAGGCTTCTAGAAAAGTCCACTCTCTTTAAGGCATCCTGACAATCGTCATGTCCATTATACACTGTGTTACTAATGCTCATTAAAGAAGGGCTTAATTACCACAGCTTGAGACTGGTATTCAGCAGCTTGCTGGCTTCATGAAGATGCAGGGTGACATTTCCGCCAAGGTTTTCACAGTATTGTTGCATTAACTGAGCAGAGGATATGCAAAGTGGCATGAATTCACAGATTTGACCTTGAAAAAACAGGCACAGAGCACGAACAAATTTTGGAATAGGTTAAAAATACAACCAACATTTGAGACATAGAGGTTCAGGGGACTCTGAAATCCAAAACCAATGTCACAAACTCAAAGGATTTCAGGAGCCAGGATGGCAACCCAAGACATAAAGGATAGGCATCTTTCTTCAAACTCCTTAGGCCAACAGACTGCAGTGGACTGACTTCAGCTCATAGACTAGGAGTGTGAAACCCCTCTGGCTAACAAGTACTCTGCAAAGCAGTTCAACAGTGGCAAATTCAGCCTGAGAGAAGAGTAGGACATAGAGGCTGTCTGTCTTCAGAGCAGCCCCTAAATCAATCGCCCTCACTCCCACTTCCACCCATCAGGTGCCCAGACGCTGTGCTTTGCCCTCTGACTGCTCAGATCTCCCTCAGCTCCTGGCCTGACCGGGCTCTGCTTTGAGACGGAGTCCAGGCCATCATCACCCTTGCTCTGTGGGCAAAATGACTGCTATGTATCTGAAGACTCGTTTGTTCCCTCAGAACAAGGCTAGGGACCGACAGCCCTTCGTGTGCAGCATGACTGTGCCAGTATTGATAAGGTAGGCTGTACAAATAATATTTTGTTGGCAATATCTGGAAAAATTATTTGGGGAAATTTCTCAGTACCTGAGTATTGCTGGATATCAAGACTTTTTTCCTCCCGGGCATCACAGAAATTCAGTGCTCTTATTAGAGGAAATTATTCCTAGTGGTAGAAGTTTAGACTGTGGCAAATTACTAGAGTACATATTTTTTGAGCAGCGGAATCTCTTATCACCTCAGATCACATGTTGGCCTCATTCCCAAAAGGAGTAAAATAATGGTCCGTGGAGAAGAAGACTGGAAGAATTCAGGGAGGTAACAATATTGGCTTTCAGGGTGCCTCTATTGAATCTATTTTTCAAAAAGATAGATTTCATTTTTCTGAACCAAAAAACAATGAAAATAATTTATTAATTTTTTTTAACACTGCATTGTCAGTGCCCAACACATGCTGTCTCCAAATATCTCACAATGGCATTTCGATTATTTCTAATTAAAGTTACTTGAAAAGCAGCTGGTGAAGAAAGGACAGGCTGACCCTCCTTTGTCTTCTTGACTGCAAGGAATAAACCTCCCCAGGGAGAGGTGCCCTCTGCTCCGCATGGGCTGAGAGATGCCCCTATCTCCAGAGTTAAGAAATCCAGGGCCCAAAAGCCTGTGCAAACAAACCTTGTTACTTTTTGCTAACTTACTACTCCAAGGACTCTTTCTATTTAGAGTCTTTACTAATGAGTGCCCAAACCTAAGTTTCTTTGTCTTCACAATTCTGCAAAAATTTATTGTTTCTTTGTCTAAAAATTATAAACAGCTGCCTGCTTTGATCATTTTTCTGAGCATCATTCATGATCTCCCATGTGCACACATTACATTGGTTTTTCTCCAGTCTGGTCTTGTGTCAATGTCATTATTGGTCCAGCCATGAAAACTCAAGAGGAGCAGAAGGGGGAATTTTCCCCTCCCTGACAATACCCATGTAGATTTTTCACAGAGACTAGACAGAATTGATTGGAGTAATATCTAATTTTTTTAAAGTTTGTTTTATTTTCTTAAAGGTCATTTAAAATACAAATGTAAATAGAACTTATGTTCAGATATACCTTTTACTTTATGCTTGTAAAATAAGTTAATCTTATTTCTATGTTATAAAATGGTACATAGACAGGTTTCAAGAACACGGGGGTGTTCATTGCCTAGACCCTGGAAAGAGTCTGCCCAAGTTCAAAGCTTGGCTCTAGAGCCTTGCTCCATGATGCATTGCCCGTCATAAACACCTTTCAAATAAAAGATGGCAGAAACCTCCTGATGCCTACCAAGTCAATCATTCTACCTGTTTTAGGGCAAGAGTAGAGGTGTTACAATAAAATTCTCTAAATAAGTTTGATAGCAGGGCCTATTGATAGATAGCAGCTCAATAAGTGGCAGCTATTATAATCTATTCAGAGGTTTCTGAATTTCTCAGTAAAAGAAAAATAACATTGAACTTTAAAATAATTTTATGATACCTGACATTGGTGATTAACATAAATATTTCAGAGTGTTTTCATACACATTAATTCATTTGATCCTCACTAAAATCCTTGTAAAGAAAACAGAACAGATGTTAATGTTCTAATTTTTCATAAGAAAAATTGAGATGCAGATGATCTGATTAGAGGTTTTTTTGGTCCTGATGAGCTGTTAGTCTCAAGCAAGCCACCTCATATTTCTGGGCTTCTCTGTAAAATGAATGAGTTAGACGAGTGGTGTGCAATACCACTTTCTGTACTAGTACTTATATAATTTGGAGTTCAAATAGTTTGAATAAGCCGGGCTTCACTGTGTGACAAACTGACCAGGCTTCCAACTTTCCAGGATTTGGAAGTGAGTTTGAGACTCATTCCTTCTTGTCAGTGCCCAGACATGATGGTACCCTGAGAGGGGTTCCAATCAAAATGCCTGGGAAATCTGGGTGTCTAGTGATTTCATTTACAATGAGAAACAACTGCTTGGGAACCAGAATTCTTACAACCCATTCACTAGAGTATTTTCCCCCAGAAGGAAAGCTGGATGGGAGGCTCAGCCCAAAAGAGAACTTAGCTTTGTTGAGTCTAAAGTCAAAGCAAGCAAATTAAAATGATCGATGAAAAGTCTTTAGGAGGGCTGACAGATTTTCTCACTATGGCTTCAAGGACTCATTCTTAAGGAAAGTTTGCCTGGAGAGGTGTCTCAGGCTACTAAGGGGCAGTTCAAAGGCTTGAGTTCTGTTATTTAAAACCAGAAAATACTACTGTAAGTATACTTAGGGTTAATAGCCTCAGAACCCACTTATCACATAAGAAGGAAAACTTCGAATCTCAAATCCCTTAGAAAATGATGATGTACTGAGAAATTTTTCTTCTTAAAGAAAACCCTTTAACTTTTCATGTAATATTGGTTTGGTGCTGATGAACTCCTTTAGCTTTTTCTTGTTTGGGAAGCTGTTTATCTGCCCTTTGATTCTAAATGATATCTTTGCTGGGTAGAGTAATATTGGTTGTAGGTCCTTGCTTTTTATCACTTTATTTCTTGTCAATTCCTTCTGGCCTGCAAAAATTCTGTGGAGAAATCAACTGACAGTCTTACAGGAGCTCCCTTGTAGATAATTAACTGCTTTTCTCTTGCTGCTTTTAAGGTTATCTCTTTGTCTTTAACATTTTGCATATCAATTATGATTAATTACGATTGGTATGGGCCTCTTTGGGCTCATCTTGCTTGGACTCTCTGAGCTTCCTGGACTTGTATGTCTATTACCTTCACCAAATTAGGGAAGTTTTCTGTCATTATTTTTTCAAATAGGTTTTCAATTTCTTGCTCTCTCTTCTCCTCTGGCACCCCATAATGCAAATGTTGGTGTGCTTGAAGTTGTCCCAGAGGTTCCTCATTTTTTTGATTCTTTCTTCTTTTTGCTGTTTTGATTGGGCATTTTTTTGCTTTCTTATACTCCAAATAGCTGTTTTGATTCTTGGCTTCATGTACTCTACTGTTGATTACCTGTAAATTATTTTCCATTTCAGTTAATGTATCCTTTATTTTTGACATTTTTTAATGGCTTCCATGTCTTTTTTTTATGTTGTTGAAGTTCTAAGTTCATCTATTCTTCCCCTAAGTTCATTGAGCACAGTTATAACTAGTGGTTTGAACTTTGCATCTAGTAGATTTCTTCTCCTTATTGTTAGTTTTTTTTCTGAGGTTTTGCTCTGTTCTTTCATTTGGGACATGTTTTGTGTCTTCTCATTTTGGCAGCCTCCCTGTGTTTATTTCTATGTATTAAGTAGAGCTGCTATGTCTCCCAGGCTTGGCAGAGTGGTCTTATGTAGTAGGTACCCTGTAGAGTCAAAGGGCACAGCCTTCCTGTCCACCTGAACTGGGTACTTCAGGCATGATCCCCAGTGTGGGCTGTGCACAGCATTTTGTTGTAGTTGAGCCTTGACTGTTGTTGACATGTCAGTGGGAAGAATTTACCCCTAGGCTGATCAGCTGCAAGGACTGGCTGCGACCACTGTGGAGGATCAGCTGTGCAGGGGCCCACCCTATAGAGCAAGACTTACTTCAGCAGGGCTCTGGTGCCCACTGAGTCTGCCCCTTGAGTATGCTGTTTGTGGAGGTGGTTAGGTGGTGCTTTGATGTGGTCTGAAGCTGTCCACCAGATGTGCTGGCTCTGGGACCTTGCAGAAGGTGCAGGCCAAGGTTAGCCACAGCCTGTATTCTGACAGGGACCGCCCAGCATGAGCTACAAAGCAATTTCTGTATTGCTGCTACTTGTGCTGGGTTTGGAAGTGCCCTGGTGAGGCTAAACTGGGAACTGAGGCTAAGCTGGGAACCAAGGCCATCTACCACTAGTGCCAAGCCTGGAGCCACTTACCAAGATGTATGGGCATGCTGAAGTAAGATGCTGCTTGTTTGAGAGATTTAGGAAAGTCTGAAACATGAGCCAAGATAGGCCATGTGTATGGACAAGCCTCTGGAAAAAGCTTGTGTGAGCCCACAAGTTGATGGGGTGGGATCTCAGGGAATAACAAGGGTGGGCTGAGCAGTGTAAACCAGGTTGACGGTGACTCTGATATGGAACCTATCTGCTGGCTCTGTGGGAGGAGGGCTCAATGACCTCTGCCAGCACTTCTGTCTGGGAGAAAGCTGTCCCTCTACCTCTTGCCCAGACACCAGATAATTCAGTTCTTCCTCGTATAGCCCTGGTGCTTTTTGAGTTACTTCCCTAGTGCTTCAGTTCAGAGGGAGTGAGTCTGAGTAAGTCTGTGCAGGAGTCCTTTAAGAGGAACTGCCTGGGA
Source organism: Macrotus californicus (assembly GCA_007922815.1). NCBI lineage: Eukaryota > Metazoa > Chordata > Mammalia > Chiroptera > Phyllostomidae > Macrotus > Macrotus californicus. Next base: position 17,443 of record VMDR010018560.1, read on the forward strand.
CCCCAGTAGCACTCTATCTCACTCAGACACCATCCCCACTAGTTTTTACAGCCAGAAGTTATGGGAACTTCTCTTCCTGGCACTGGAAACCCAGGCTGCAGGGGTTTCTGTGGGGCTGGGGCCCCTCACTCCTCAAGCGGGACCTTTGTGGCATAGTATCCTTCCTGATTTTTATTTGCCACACGTGGGTGTAGGACAAGCCCATTCTGTCATGGCCTCTCCTACCATCTTGCTGTGGTTTCTTCTTTATATCCTTAGCTGTAGGGGTTTTACTCAGCTAGATTTCAGACAGTTATGAATAACCATTATTCTGTAGTTTAATCGTAATTTTGATGTAGTTATGGGAGGATGCAAGTATAGCATTTACCTAGGCCACCATCTTGACTGGAAGCCAAAAGGTTATTTTTTAAAGAAGGAAAATACAAACATTTGAACATAAAGCAATTAACAATTTGTATGGCAAAAGACATCATAGCCCTGGCCAGGTAACTCAGTTGGTTAAAGTGTTGTCCCATACACCAAAAGGTTGTGGGTTCGATTTCTGGTCAGGGCACATACCTAGGTTGTTGGTTTGATCCCCAATCGGGGAATGTACGGGAGGCAACCGATCAATGTTTCTCTCTCAAGTTACTGTTTCTCTCTCTCTCTCTCTCTCATGAATAAACATATCCTTAGGTGAAGATTAAAAAAAAGGCTCCATAAAAAGAGAAATGACAGCTTAGGTTAAAAAAAAGTAACCCATATGGCAGACAAAAGGATTATTTCCCAATAAACAAAGAGTTTCTACAGATTGTTTTAAAAAAGATAATCAAACTGATATACAAGATAAGAATATGCAATTTGCACAAGAGAAAATCTCCCTCCCAAAGAAAATCCAATATACATTTTAGATGCTCAGTCTTTTTCATGGTCATAGAAATGCAAATGGAAGCAATAATGAAACACAGTTTTTACTCCCTTGGTCAGCAAAAATTAAAAAGAACAACCACTAATTGCTGCTAACTCTGAATCATTCAGGCACCTTTATACATTACTAATGGGAGGGGAATCACTGCATCTGTCCAGAAAACAATGATTTGGTATATTAATGAAAGTACTCTAGTGGTAAATAATCTCTCCTTTGAAAAATCTCTTATTTATATATTTAAAGCATAAAATTATATGTAAGTGAACAAAACCAAAATGTATACTTATGCGTACATTTTATATATACACACACACATATATATAGTATATATACTGCTCTTTTTCCAAGGGTGTTTATCACAGCAAAGATGTTTACTGCAGCAATTCTGTCATGGCAAATACAAAACACATACACAAAGAAATGAAAACTGCAAATAACATGGGTTACACTGAATCTGAGAACTAGTTTAAGAAAGTGTTTGATGTACACAAACATGAAAATTATGCAGCTATTCAGAAGAAGTCAAAGTTCTATTCAAAGACTCTAAGGTATATCTATGACCTATTATTATTAAAAAAAGCATCTTGTGGAATAAGTATGACTTAATTTTTAAAGCAATAGTAAAAAATTTTAACACACATTTAGAATGGAGAAATGTGTAATATAAATTAAAAAGACTCACATCCCAGCCTAATTATAAAGGAAAGCTTCAATTA
>VMDR010018561.1:0-19066 GCA_007922815.1 Macrotus californicus
GGAGGGTTGGGAAGTGTAGGGTGGAAGGGGGATAAAAGGGGAAAAATTGGGAAAAATATACTAGCATAATCAATAAAATATACTTAAAGAAAGAAGTACAAATTGGTAGTTACAGAATAGTCATGGGGATGTAAAGTACAGTACAGGGAATATAATCAAGGATATTCTAATAATTATTTATGATGTCAGGTGGGTATGAAAGTTATTGGGATGATCACTTAGTAAGTTATATAATATCTATAATCACTGGGGTGTACATCTGAAACTAATATAATATTGTATGTCAGCTGCAATTAAAAAATAAAAACTATTTTTAAGGATTAATAAAATAATAAAAATTAAAAAAATAAAATATCAAGCTTTACAGACAAAGAGAGAATCTTAAAAGCAGCAAGGGAGAAACCAGAAGTAACATACAAGGGAGCTCAATAAGAATAGCTGTTGATTTCTCAGCAGAGACACTTCAGGCCAGGGGAGAATGGCAAAAAATATTCCAAGTAATGAAAAGCAAAGGCCTGCAACCAAGACTACTCTACACATCGAAGATCTCAATTAAAATGGAAGGCACAATAAGGAGTTTTCCAGGCAAAAGAAGGCTGGAAGAATAACCTCCACCAAACCAGCACTGCAAGATATGCTAAAGGGACTGCTATAAGAAGAGGAAGAGAAAGAGGAAGAGAGAGATGAACACAGGTAAAAAGGTGGAAAAATGAATAATTACCTATCCATAATAACCTTAAATGTGAATGGATAAATGCTCGACTAAAAAGACATAGCAAAGCTGAATGGAGAAGAAAACATGACCTGTACATATGCTGCCTACAAGAGACCCACTTCAGTAAAGAAGGCATACACAGACTGAAAGTGAATGGTTGGAAAAAAATATTCTAAGGAAATGGACAGGGAAAAAAAAGCTGGAGTAGCAATACTGATATCAGACAAAATAGACTTCAAAACAAAAACCATAAAAAAAGACACTGAGGTACACTTCATAATACTCAAGGGAAGAATCTATCAAGAAGACATAAACATTGTAAACATATATGCACCCAACATAGGAGCACCCAAGAAAGATACAGACAGGAACACACTTACACTAGGGAAGTTTAACACCCCACTGTCAACAATGAATAGATCTTCCAAACAAAATATCAGCAAGGATATTGCCGCATTGAATACTGCCCTAGATATCAAATGGAGTTGATATATATATATAATGGAGCAGAGGATATATAATATATATAAAATATATATATCCTTTGATCCCAAAGAAGCAAAGCACAGATTCTCTTCAAATGCACATGGAACATTTTCAAAGATAGACCACATAATAGGACACAAAACCAACCTCAACAATTCAAGAAAATTGAAATCATATCAAGCATTTTCTTGAATAACAAGGAACGGAAACTAGAAACCAACTTCAAAGAAAAAACTCTAAAACACTCAAATTCATGGAGATACAATAGCATGCTATTAAACAATGAATGGATTAAGAATGAGATCAAGAAGGAAATTGAAAAGTTTCTGAAAACAAATGAAAATGAACACACAACATTCTAACACATATGGGACACAGCAAAGGCAGTTCTGAGAGGGAAGTTCATAGAGATACAGGCCTACGTAAAAAAGAGAAACATTTCAAATAAACAACCTAACCCTACATCTATAAGAACTGGAGGAACAACAACAAACTACAGTGAGTACAAGGAAAGAAATAACAAAGATCATTGCAGAATTAAATGACATAGAGACTATAACAACAATCCATAGGATCAATAAATCCAGGAGACAGTTTTTTAAAAAAGATAAGCAAAATCAATAAGCCTTTAAGCAGACTTATCAATGAATAAAGAGAGGATACAAATAAACAAAATCAGAAGTGAAAGAGGAGAGATTACATCTGATACCACAGAGATACAAAGGATTGTGAGAAATTACTATGAACTATATGCAAAAAAACTTGAAAACCTAGGTGAAATGGACAAATTTCTAGAAAAATATAACCTGACAAATCTGAATGAAGAAGAAGCAGAAAGTCTGAACAGACCAATAACAGCTGATGAAATCAAAGCAGTAATAAAAAAAATACCAACACACAAAAGCTCAGGACTGAATGGCTTCACAGAAGAATTCTACAATGCACTGAAGGAAGAGTTACCCTAGGCAAAAGAAGGGTGCACTGAAGGGTTACCCTATCCTTCACAGACTATTCCAAAAAAAATCCAAGATGAGGGAAGACTCCCGAACTCTTTCTATTAAACCAGCATCATCCTAATCCCAAAACCAGATAAAGACACAACGAAGAAAGAAAACTTCAGGTCAATATTGCTGATGAACATAGACACTAAAATCCTCAACAAAATATTGGCAAACCGCATCCAGCAATACATTAAAAAGATGACCAAGTGGGATTCATCCCAGGAATGCAAGGATGGTACAATATTCACAAATCAATAAATGTAATACATCTATGTTCCAAATCATTGATTTGATTCTTGGCTTTATCCATTCTACTGTTGTTTCCCTGTAAGTTGTTCTTTATTTCAATTAGTATATCCTTCATTTCTGACTGGGTCTTTCTTTCATGCTACTGAGGTCCTCACTAAGTTCCTTGAGCATCCTTATAAACAGTGTTTTGAACTCTGCTTCTTACATATTGCTTATTTCCATTTAATTTAGCTCTTTTTCTGGAGTTTTTGCCTATTTTTTCATTTGAGCTGTGTTTCTTTGTCTTCTCATTTTAGCAGCCTCCTTTTGTTTGTTTCTATGTATTAGGTAGAGCTGCTTTGACTCTGTGTCTTTGTAGTGTAGTCTAATGTAGTAGGTGCCCTATAGGATCCAGTGGCACAGCCTCCCCTCTCACCCAAGCTGGGTATTCAAGGTGCACCCTTTGCGTGGGCTGAGTACACCCTCCTCTTGTAGTTGAGCCTTCATTGCTATTGGCAGAACAATGGGACCAGGCCAGTCAGCTGCAAGGACTGGTTGTGACCACTGACCACTAACCTCTGGCCTCTATGTTGGACCATCTATGCAGGTGCTCCGATGTGATCTGTAGCTGTCCTCTGAGTGTGCTGGTCCTGGGGTTTCCCAGATGTTGCAAGCCAAGGTCAGCCCTGACCTGTGTTTTGCCCAGGGCACCTTGCCTGAGCTGTAAAAATTATCTGAGATAGTTGCTACTTGTGCTAGGCTTGGAGATTCCCAGGTGAAGCCAAACTGTAACTCTAATCTGGCTGCCACTCCAGGGTTCATGAAGACAGATGTTGCTTGTTTGATAAGATTTAGGATCCAAGACCAGCCATTCTTATGAAAAAGCAGCTTGGGTGGGCCCACAAGTTGGGTGGCATAGGGCCTCTGTGGATCACCAAGGTGGGTCACACAGTGTTAGCCAGGTTGATGTAGTCTCAGATATGGCACCAGCCTACTGGCTCTGAAGGGGGAGGGCTCAGCAAAGGACAATGGCCTATGTTCACCCCAATGCCAGATACTTCACTCTCTCCTGGTATACAAGTTGTGCCCTTCAAGCTGCCACCACAGAGCTGGAGCTCAGAGGGAGCAAGCCTGTGTGTGGGTTTTCTAAGAGGAACTGCTTAGGGCTCTAACAGCCTTCCCTATCAACACGATCCCCGCTGTTTTTTGCAGCCAAAAGTTGTGGGGACTTATCTTCCTAGCACTGGAATCTTGGACTGAGGATCCTGGTATGGGCCTGGGACTCCTGGCTTCCAGGATATCCCTCATGGATTTTTATCCATGTGGGTGTGGGGCCAGCCTATACTATGTCTATGCCCCTGTTACCAGTCTGAATGGATGTGGTTGCATCCTTAATTGCATAGTTGTCAAACTTCCATTCAACTTGATTTTGTAGTTGTCAGACTCTCATTCAACTCTACTTCTGATGTTCCTGAGTGATGTTTTTTCTATATTTTAGTTGAAATTTTGATGTAGCTGTGCAAAGATGTGACCCATGTCTGCCTATGTTATCATCTTGACTGGAAGTTCCTCCATTTCAAATGACAGCCTTGCTGGGAAGAGTAGTCTTGGTTGCAGGCCTTTGCTTTTCATTACTTGGAATATTTCTTGCCATTCCCTTCTGGCATGTAGTGTTTCTGTTAAGAAATCAGCTACTAGCCTTCTCAGAGCTCCCTTGTATGTTACTGTTTCTCCCTTGCTGATTTTATGATTTTCTCTTTGTATTTAACATTTGGCATTTTTATTATGATGTGTCTTGGAGTGGGTCTGTTTCAGTTCATCTTGATTGGGACCCTCTGTGCTTCCTAACCCTGCATGGATTTTCCCCTCTCCAAGTTAGAGAAGTTTTCTGTCATTATTTTTTCAAACAGGTTTTCTATCCCTTGTTCCTTTTCTTCTCCTTCTGGTATTACTATGATGCAAATGTTGTTATGTTTCATGTTTTCCTGAAGTTCCCTTAAGCTATCCTCATTCTTTATGAGTCTTTTTTCATTTTGTTATTCTGCCTGGGAATTTCTTTCTACCATGTCTTCTAGCTCATTGCTTGGTTTTCTGCTTCATCCAGCCTGCTTGTAATTCTTTCTAGTGAATTTTTTATTTTAGATATTGTATTCTTCATTTCTTCCTAGTTCTTGTTTATAGTTTCTGTTTCCCTTTACATGCTATTGTAGTTCCCACTCAGTTCCTTGCATTGTCACTAAGATCCTTGAGCATCCTTGTGACTATTTTTTAAATTCTGTGTCTGATAGATTGCTTGCCTCAATTTCACTTAGCTCTTTTTCTAAGGAGTCTTCCATTCCTTTTGATTGGGGATTCTTTCTTTGTCTCCCCATTTTAGGTGACTCCATTTGTTTGTTTCTGCACCTCAGGATACTCTGCTTTGCCTGCCTGTCTTTGTGTGGTTGACTTCTGTGGTAGAAGTTCTATGGGATTCATTGGAGCAGTCTCGTTGATCACCATTTCTGGATATTCTAGGGAGGCTGTTTATTCAGTTTGTGTGGGTCCTCTTGTTGTACTTGGGCTTTGCTTATTGGTAGCTCCTTCATTGGTGGGTTCTTCCCTCCAGCTGGCTTACAGGTAGTCACAACTCCCACCTCTTCATGTATGCTGTTGTATGGGTGTTGGTTAACAAAGTAGTATTCTAGAAAACTAAACTCATGCCAGCAAAAAGAACCCCCCCCTACTGCATCAGCAATATTAACCACAATTGAGCAAAAATTAGTAAAGGTGGAGAGGAATTAAGAATATTATAAGATAGGAAAAAGGGAATATGAGATGACTAAAAGATAGGAAAATGTTTTTGAGTGAGAAGAGGGAGGGGAATTTATAAGAGTAAGTATAGAACCAAGATGAAGAAAGGGAGAGAACAAGTTTTAAATGTAAGTAAAACAGGAAGGCTGCTGGCAAAAACGGAGTAAGAAAAAGGAAGAATATCCTATGAGGTTTGAAGTAAAATAAAAAAGGTGTTGGACTAATGGGAGCAAAATTGTAGAAAAACCACAGCAGGATCAGTAGCAATGACAACTGATTGATGATTAATAAAGGTAGAAAGGGAATAAGAATATTACACAAAAGAGAAAACTGAATGTGAGATGTCTACAGTAAAGAAAAGTTATTTTGAGTGGTTGGGGGAGGAAAACTAATAAGAGTAATGAGTAAAGCCCAGGCTAAGAGAGAGGGAAAGATTAAAATAAAATTCCTCACTCAATTGATCAAGGGCAGGGGAAGGCAAAATGGAGTAAGATGGGGGAGAGTCTTCTATGGGATTTAAAGTACAAACAAATAGTGAACAAATAGGAGTTCCATTGGAGAAGTACAGCAATAACCATGGTATTTCACCCATCTAGCCACAATTTCTAAAGTTGGAAAGGAAATGAGACTCTTCTAAGAGGGGAAAAAGAAAGTGAGCTGACCTAAAGAAGGAAGAGTGGTTATGTGAGGTTAGATGGAGGAGAAATAGAGTAAGGAATAGGGACATGGCAGAGTGTCAGAGAAAGTGACGTTTACAACAACAGTAAGAAAGGTCAGGAAGATGGCAACATGGAGTAAGACCAGGGAAGGGTGCTGCGTGGGATTTGGAATAACAATAATATAAAAAATATATAATCTGAATAAAAGAATAAAAAATAAAAGACCAAGAGTAGTGAGTTAGTAGGAATTTGAGTGAAGTGAAGAAGAAATATTAAAATGCTATATGAAAGGGGAAAAAATAAAAAGAAGAAAGAGAACCAAAAACACACACAAGTTGTGAGGAAGAGTGAGGTCAAATTCATCTCAGCTGTTGGTGTTCACCTTTGACTTCTTTCTGGATTCCTCTCTGGTTTTTTATCAGCTCAAGACCCTGAGGTGGGTCATCCAACTTCTGGCAACACTGCCTGTATCTCCTTCCCCTGCCTCTAGAGGGAAACTCTGTTGTGATAGAGAGGGTGAGGTCTCTGTGTCTCCCATGGGAGGCACTGCCCAGTCTTCTGGGATCATTGTGGATGTGTTCGCCCTGCCCCTACACCTCCCACCTTAGTCTGTCCCAGTTTATTTCCAGTAATGTATAGTTTCTGCTTAAATAGCTGTCCATTTCATGAGGTGCAGAGGGCAATCTGTGTAAGAGTGTCAGGTCTCTCTTGCTTGGTGTAGACTGCAGCTCTGTGTGTGAGCCAAGGCTTGGTGGCATGTTGACTCCCCTTGTTGTATCCTTTCTTAAGTTCCTGCTTGATGGCCTCAGTGAAATAGGGCCCTAGGGCCCAGTGTACGCTGTCTCCTGTGGGGAGTTCAAAATGGGCCCTTTTTGATATTTGTCTTGCTGTGTTACTCTTGCGGAAATGCCCCTGCAGGTTAGTGTGCCTGCCCAGGCAGTTTTGAAGATCTTCCCTGCTCCTGTCAGAAGTGGAGGACTGGGCTCAATCTTCCCTTCCCAGAGGTTCCACCAAGGAAGGGGGCCCAGTCTGGCCTCAGTTAATGTCCAGTGCACAGTTCTCAGCCCACTGTCCTCCCAGCATGGCCTGCGCTCTGCATTTCTGTGCTATGTGTACTGGGACCAAGGAAACACCTCACCATGCACCCCTTTGGCCAAATCGACCAGGTGCACTAAGTGGAACCAGATCGTGAGAACAGTCCTCCCTCCTTTTTGGCTGGGCAGCTGCACATTTGGGGATCTTGCCCAGCACGCCTCAGCTCCCCTTCAGAAAAAAGTCTCTCTGGGCCAGCACTGAGCCACTGCCCAGCTTCCCACACACTCCAACCCTCTGACAAGTCAAGTCCATCTCAGTCATGGCTTGTCATGGCCCTCCTCTTCTCTCAGCTCCAGGTGCAGCCAGAATCCTGCCCACTCTCTGGCACTGTCCTAATTGGTGTCTGCCCCTGCAACTAGGGTGCACCCCCAGCTGTGTGTGTGTAGCCTGTTTCTCCCCAGCAACTCTGCATATTCAAGTCACTCCCAGCTGCCAGCTGTGGGATTCCCCACCTTAGGAGTGGAAGGAGCCAGGAGGCTGCTGTCTCCGACCAGGCTCTCTCGGACACTGTGCCCACAGCAGCTGCGGTTTTTTGCACCATGCCTGGGCACTTTCCCCGTCCACATATAAAACCTCCTTACCACCAATTTTGAATTTCTTTGTGTTTATCCTCCTTGAAGTTTATTAAGGTTTTTGAATGTGTAATTAATATTTTTCATCAAATGATAGTTTTTAACCCTTACTTCTTTGAATACTTTTTTTTCTGTAAATTTATCTCTTCTCTCCTCCTAGAGCTGCCACTAGGTAAATGTAGGTATGCTTAATGGTTTCCTAAATTTCTCTGAGATTCTTTATTTTTCTTTATTGTTTTTGTCTTTATTTTTTTAAAAAGAAATTTACAGTATCTATCAATGTGTCTTCAAGTTCTTTATATTTTCTGCTACCTTGAGTTTACAATGATTGCCTCAGGTAAAATTTTTACTTTGGTTATTGCATTTTTTTAAATTGAGAATTATTTGGTTGCTGCTTTTAAAAAAGTATTTACTGACTTGTTAGAAGGAGAGAGGCAGAGAGAGAGGAAGGCATTGATTTTTTGTTCCACTTGTTTATGCACTCATTGGTTGATTCTTGTATGTGCCCTGATGGGATAAAAACAAACACCTTGGCGTATGAGGACGATGTTCTAATCAGCTGAGCTACCTTCCAGGGCAGTTATGGTTTTTAAAAAACATTTTCTGAGAGATACAAGATGGTGGAGGAGTAAGTGAAAGCTACTTATATCTGACAAAATAGACTGTAAAACCAGGGCTATAGTAAGAGACAAAGAGGACACTACATAATGATAAAGGCTCAATCTAACAAGAGGATACAACCCTAGCAAACATTTATGCACCCAACATAGGAGCACCTAAATATGTAAAGCAAATCTGGATGGACATATAAGGAGAGATCAACAGAAATATAGTTTTCGTTGGGGATTTTAACACCCCATTGATTTCAATGTATACCTCTTCCAGGCAGAAAATCAACACGGAGAAAGCGACCTTAAATAACACACTAGATCAAATGTATCCAATTGACATCTTCACAGCATTTCATCACAAAGTAACAGAAGACACATACTTTTAAAGTGCACATGTAGTGTTTTGTAGGATAGACCACATGTTAGGACAAAAAAAACAAGTCTCAATAAATTTAAGAACTTTGAAATCATATCAAGCATCTTCTCTGATGACAATGCTGTGAAACTACACATCAGTCACAGGAAGAACACTGAAAAACATGCAAACACATGGAAGCTAAATAACATGTTACTAAACAATGAATGGGTCAACAAGGAGATCAAGGAAGAAATCAAAAGATACCTTGAAACAAATGAAAATGAGGACACAAAGGTCCAAAATCTGTGGGACACAGGGAAAGCAATCCTAAGAGGGAAATTGATAGCATTACATGCCTATCTCAAAAAACAAGAAAAAGCTCAAATAAACAATCTAACTTTACACTTAAAAGAACTTGAAAAGGAATAACAAACAAAGCCTAAAGTAAGTAGAAAGAAGGAAGTAATAAAAATCTGAGCAGAAATAAAGGAAATAGAGTATAAAAAATGATACAAAAGATCAATGAATCCAAGAGCTGGTACTTTGAAAGGATAAACAAGACTGACAAATCTTTAACCAGACTCATTGAGAAAAAAAGAGAAAGGACCCAAATAAATAAATCAGAAATGAAAGAGGAGAAATAACAACTGACACCAAAGAAATACAAAGGTTTGTAAGAAAACATTATGAACAACTATATGTCAACAAACTGGATAACCTGGATGAAATGGATAAATTTCTAAGAAACATACAATCTTCTAAAACTAAAGCAGGAAGAATCAGAGAATCTGAACAGACAGATGACACATATTAAAATTGAAGCAGTTATCAAAAAACTCCCAACAAACAAAAGCCCTGGACCAGATGGCTTTGCAGGTGTATTTTATCAAACATTTTGAGAAGAACTAACACCTCTTTTTTTCAAACGATTTAATAAAATTCTAGAGGAGGGAAGGCTCCAAAACTTATTTTATGAAGTCAGCATTATCCTAAACCCAAAACCAGATAAAGACACTACAAAGAAAGAAAATTATAGGCCAGTGTCCCTGATGAACATAGTTGCTAAAATCCTCAACAATATATTAGCAAACTGAATTCAGCAGTGCATCAAAAATATACACCATGACCAAGTGGGATTTATTCTGGGAATTCATGGTTGGTGCAGTGTTGGCAAATCAATAAATGTGATTCACCACATAAACAGAATGAAGAATAATAGCCACATGATCATATTAGTAGATGTAGAAAAGGCATTTGAGAAAATCCAGCACCCATTTATGATGAAAACTCTCAGCAAATTGGGATTAGCAGGAACATACCTAACCATAATAAAGGCCATATACGACAAACCCACTGCCAGCATCACACTTAACTGGCAAAACTACAAGTGTCCCCCTTAAGATTGGGAACAAGACAGGGAATCCACTTTCACCTCTCTTATTCAACATAGCACTGGAAGTCCTAGCCACAGCACTGAGACAAGAAGAAGAAATAAAAGACATCCAGATTAGAAAGGAAGAAGTAAAACTGTCATTATTTGCAGAGGACATGATACTGTACATAGAAAACCCCAAAGATTCCACCGTGAAACTTCTAGAACTGATAAATGAATTCAGCAAAGTAGCAGGAAACAAAATTAATACCCAGAAATAATTGCATTTTTATTTTTATTTATTTATTTTTTTATGAGTTAAAACCATTAAAAATATCTATTGTTTGTAAATGCCACATATTTGAGACAGCAGAAATCAAAGCATCCTCCTTCAAATTCTCACTTCGTGTATTTCACAAAAGTGCTTTAGAACTTAGATTTCTACCACCTGCATGGAGTGTACAGACAGAAGGAAGTCCTGTGGAACCCAAGGCCCATGGAGTCCGTTCGTGGGGCCGGGGCTTGACCCCAGGCTCACACACCCCTACCACAGGCTGAGCACCTGGATGTGCCCAGGAGTACTCAGGGATACACACACATGAATGAGGGGGCCAGGCACCACAGTACCACTGTCATTCATTTCTGAAAGAGCCACTTCAAATCCTGATTTGACAGGTCAAAAGATGCTACTCACATTTATTTGGTGACATGGTTTTCTGAAATTTTTACATTTGCACCTGTGTTGCTAAAGTAAACTGCCATCTAGCATATTGTCAAACAGAGCAGTTGTAAATCTCCTGAGCTTGATTACGGTCTAACAAACGCCTGATTATGCTTCTAACTTTTTTGGTTGGAAGGATGTTTATTTGTCCAGCCATACTGCATGTAGAGGTAAACATCTTTTTTTGGACTATCTGCCCAGAAACTGAGTAAACTACCAATTGGGACCCTGATTTTATTTTGGTCAGTGAGCACATTTTCATATGCAATTACCCAGAATGATGAAAAACTAGTCCTAGGAAACCTAATTACTCTACCATGTCAGATGCCAGAAAGCAATCTTGATCACATATTTACAGATGTAGGTTTTTAAAAGATAAACGGCTTTCCTAGATGTTTTTTGTGTTTTATTAATTATTCCATTGGTATATGAGTCATTTTGCCTTATTTATCTGGAAAAAAACATTTTAAAATATGTCCTTTGACAAATAAGTTCATGTTAGGTAAGGCATGAGTAATCAATCTATCCAGCTATTTTACCAACTTCTAGAAATTTAAAATTAACCCTTCACATATCTATTTAGATCTTATCCTCTCAAACTGTTTTAAAGAAAAAATGGCAAAACTGGGTTCCCAAAATGTAAAAATCCTCATAGAAGTTTCCATTTCCAGAGTAAAATAATAAAAAAAAAGTGAACACTGCGGGGTGAGAGCTATCCTGACTTCCCCTCCACCAAAACATTTAGAAACCAGAAAAACATCTGAGATCCTCTCAGACTTTCAAAATAAAATTTTATGGCAGTTTTTTTTAAAGGAGTTTCAAGAGAATGGAATACTTGAATAAGACAAACAACTATCCAAAGGGAAAAAACATCCAAAGCTGTTTACTAAGTTGGGAACAATAATTCAAGGAAATTGAGCTAAAGAACCCTGACCAGAGTGGCTCAGTGGGTTGGGCATCGTCCTGCAGAACGAAAGGTCATTGGTTTGATTCTGGGTCAGGGCACATGCTTGAGTTGCAGGTTTGGTCCCCGTTTGGGGTACGTATAAGGCAACCAACTGATGTTTCTCTCCCTCTCTCCCTTTCTCCTTTCCCCTCTCTCTATGAAAAATAAATAATATCTTTAAAAAAAAGAAATTGAGCTAAAGAGAATTTGAACTGAATGAAATTAATATAAAACTTAGGATGAAATGCCTATAACAAAATTTAAGTCTCCCCATCTTTTGGCTATGAAAGTGAAATTAACACGAGGATGTTTTGGACAGGTTTAAGGTCACATTCAGAACTAAACAGAACACTTTCAAACCTAGAAAGCACAATGGGAGCTTTCATTACCTGCTCGAGTCTACCATGTTTGAATAGCAATAGTTTGGACAGTGAATGACTGCCCCGACAGGTGTTTCATTTCAAAAACTAATACAAGCAATTTAGGACGAAAAGCCTACGCCTAATTAAGCTCTTCTCTGTCCTGCAGTGTATATGTTTAAGTTTAGCAAAGACTACTCTTTACAACTTCTAAGATCAGAGAAGCAAGAAATGGAGTAATAAAAGTAAGCCTGAGAATTCAAGGGGCCCTACGAGCCTTTTCTCTGGCTGGTCATGGCCACGGCCACTGATACTTCAATACAGAAGGTTTAGAGACTTTGGGGAAAAAGACCATCTTGGCTATTAGTTTCCTTGTCAAAATCCATCCATCAGATAAACAGCTCTTAGCAAGGCAATGAGCCTAAAATTCTCAGGTAGTAATTAGAACAAAACAAAACCTAAAAACTAAAACCCCCAAACCCTTAAATTTTCCTATTGAAACATTTTATTCTGAATTTGTTGGTGCTTAAGGGGAACAGCTTTGCCTATAATTCACTGTGCCCTGAACTTATGACACCAACTGATACTTGGCCAATTAGGGACGAGGCCAAATTGCTTTCTTCTTTGAAGGTCTAGTCAGTTAATAAATGGCACTTAACTGATGATTTCTTTCATACAACCTTTAACAAGAATTCATAGGTCGCATTGATTATGCCCCAAGAAATGAGGGACTGATGGTAATTCAGATGGGCACCTCTGAAAAGATTTGTCATCTTCCTGTCCCGTTCTAACCATATTTTTTTGAAAACCTTGGGAAAAGACTGGAATTCCCCACCAATCTGAGACTGCATGCGAGTTTTTACAACATTAAGTGGAAAAAACAAGATCCCCAACATGGTGCCCAAGAGCCCTCCACAGATAAAATCGGTGACCAAATGAACACCGTGAGTGGTTGCAGTAGGCAGGTGCTCCTTGATAGGACCCCAGAGGCCGAAGAACAGGACATTGCTGAAGCCATTGCGGAAAAGAATAGGTGTCAAGCCTTGATAATACTCTCCAATTCCATGACACTTCAGTGCTTTGAAAGCCTGGTAAGTGTTTGTAAATTTGTCATGATGCTTGTGGTCTTGAAGGAATGTTTGAACTCTTTCAAACGGAGTGAAAATTGCTTCTGTTGTCCCTGCAAGTAATGCTGTCATGCTGCGGGTTACAAACTCGGGGGTGCCGATATGCCTCCGGAGAAGGCAGGACAAATCCTCATACAGACCAAACATAAGTGCTAGCGTTGTTGTCTTCTGCATTAGTGGGGGAAGGATTCCGCGATACAAGTTTCGAAATCCATCCCTCTTCAACTGAAGCACTGCGTCCCTGGTTTTGATTCCATAAAGCTGTTGCCGAAAGAGGACCTTCTGAATGGGATATGTGATTGTTACATTGTTGAAAGCTGCACAGTAGCCACACAAGTAATGTTTTATTTCACCAACATCTGTAATATGAGGTGATATATCTTGTTTTGAAGATGTTATGATGGGAGACCGCTTTTCATGAGCTTCTGAATCCATCCTGTGGCTTGTGGCTTAAGATCTTCCTTCTTCATGAAGGATTCTTTCCAACCTATAACACCATCTGGGTCTGGTGTTTCAAGGGATGGTAGCTTTTTGATAATGTTCTCAATTCCTTCCATTGTTAATGGTCTGTTAGGTTCTCTCTTCTGGAGTCAATTTTGATAATTGGATGTCCCATTGCTGCAGGCGCCCGGATCCACGGCAGTAGCTGCCGGCCGGCAGATCGGCTCAATTGCATTTTTATATGCTAATAACAAACTAGCAGAAAAGGATATTAGGAAAACAATCCCACTCACAATTGTTATAAAAAATAAACCTACCAAGGATGTAAAAGACCTGTACTTGGAAAATTATAAGACACTGAAGAAAAAAATTGAAGAAGACACAAATAAGTGGGAACACATACCATATTAATGGATAGGAAGAATTAACATCATTAAAATGTCCATACTACCCAAAGCTATCTATGTATTCAACACAAATCCCACCAAGATTCCAATGACATATTTCACAGAATACAACAAATATTTCAAAAATTTATATGGAACCCAAAACGCCCCACATAGCAACAGCAAACCTGAGAAAGAAGAACAAAGTTGGAGGAAACTCTCTCATATGAAACTATACTCTAAGACCATAGTAATCAAAACAGCATGGTACAATCATAGAAACAGACACATGGATCAATGGAACAGAGTAGAGAGTCCAGAAATAAACCCAAACCTTTATAGTCAGTTAGTATATAACAGAGGAAGCAAGCATATACAATGTGCTGAAGATAGTTATTCAGTAAATGGTGTTGGGAAAATTGGACAGATACATGCAGGAAAGTGAACTTGACCACCTTCTTACAACACACAGAAGAGTACATTCAAAAGGGATCAAAGACTTAAACGTAATACCTGACATGGACAAGGACTACAGGGTGGGGGGCAGGGCTGTGTGTGCAAGATGGGGGATGGGCAGGACAGGTGAGAGCAATGGGGGAAAAATGGGAACAATTGTAATTGAACAGCAATAAAAAAATTTAGAAAAATTACACCAGAAACCATAAAAATTGTAAAAGAAAACAGGCAGCAAAATCTCAGGCATTGCTCATGGAAATATTTTATTGGGTATTTCCCCGAGGAAAGGGAAACGAAAGAAAAAATAAATGGGACTATATCAGACTAAATGAGTTTTTTCACAGTAAAGGAAATTATCAACAAAATAAAAGGAAAGCCCACAGAATGGAAGTACATATTCTCCAGTACATCTGATAAGAGGTTAATATCAAATTTATAAAGAACTTACAAAACTCAACACCAAAGAAAAAACAACAAAGAACAAACAGCCTAATTAAAAAATGGCAAAGAGCCTGAAAAGACACTTCTCCAAAGAGGACATACAGATGGCGAGTAGACATATGAAAAGATGCTCAGCATCACTAATCATCAGATAAATGCTGATTAAAACCACAATAAGAGAGATTTTTAGGAAGATGGCAGCGAGGTAAGTGGGAGTGGAGTCCACTTCCCCCTGTGCAGAGATGGAACACCTGGCTGATCTGAGGAACAGAATGAACAGCCAATGGAATCACAGCATATATGAAGATTGGAGGCCAAAATTGTAGAGCAAATTGAAAAACAGACCGTAAGGAGATTGCTTTGGGATGGTAAAGTCCCTGGGACCAGAGCAGGGACCAGGGCTGCTGCAGCCCCAGGCCCGGCACCTGCCAGGTCAATGGCTCCCTCCCCTGCCAAACAGGGAGGATAGAGCGGCACCAGGATGGACCTGGATTCTTGAAGTCGCTGGGGGGAATAAAGACAAAGTGGCTGACTCACAGGGGCAGTATTCATCCCCTGAGACTGTGTACGCTGTCTGGGTCATGACCAGAGAAATTGGGGAGCTGGGGACACCTGGAGAAAGAAGAAGAGTTGGGCCGTTAGGGACCCTGACTCAGATAGCCTCCAGTCTGGTTGGAAAGTTGGGCTGTGTGAGAGGCCAGGCACGTGTTAGGAGCAACAGGCTTGAACAAGAAGATTTTGTTTAAAAAAAAAAAAAGGCTCATGGTGGCTGTTTAAGGAACTCTGCCTCATGGCTGCCCCAGCCACACTTCTGCAGCAACAACCTCGGCTGCACCACTTCCAGCGCAGTGTGCCTCCATCCCTCAGGCTGCCTCAGCAGCGCACCTGCCACCACAGCCGCAGAGGCTGAGCCGCGCCCCCTCCCCCCTGCCCCCCTCAATCTCCACTCCACTCTGGCCCCTGCTGCCATGCCCCTGGCAATGCCTCTGACCCTACCTTCTCAGTGGTGGAGGCTGAGCTACCATGCCAAATGGCACCTGTAGCTGGGCCCCGACACCACAGTCACAGAGGTGTCCCCAGCCCAAGCAGCAGGACTGGCTGGCTAAGAGGAAAGAGGAGGCACCCCTCACAGAGGAGAGCAGCAGGGCTCAGGGAGTTAGCAGTCCCCAGAAACACCTAACTCGGTGAGGGAGCCGAACTACCCTGAAGAGACTTTGAGAGTCCCTAGCACCTAGGACAGCGAAGAGAGAGAAGGTGGTGTGTGAGTTGCCCCTAATTAGAGCACCTCAAGAACAGCACAACTGGTGGATTGAAGGTGCTGGTCAGGCACAAAAGGGTACTGAGGGCCTGGCAGCGACCTGAGGAACTGAGCTGCAGGCTGGGCAACTGTGAGGAGTCCCGCCCACACCTGGCCCCCATCCTCACAAAACCATAGGAAGGGAGAAAAGCCAAACCCAACCACCCCTCACCCTACTGAAGCCAGGAAGACCAGCAGAACTCGCTTGGCTGGTTTAAAGCCAGCAGGAGGCTTTTCTTTTATTATTTGTTTCTTTTTTTTCCCCAAGTGAGACAATAAGACCTGGAGCTGTGGAAGGACCACAGTCAGACCCAAAGAGGCATCAGAAGGCTAATCTCAAAAACTGAGAAACTGACATTTATTTCACTTTATTATTCCAGAGAACTTGAATGTTATTGTTTATTTGTATTATATTTTCATTATTTTTTACTTCTTTTATTTTATTGGTATTTTTTAATTTATTTTCTTTCTGTTTAGTTTTCTTCATTTTATTTGTTTGTTTAATTGCATTATTTGACTGGTTTTCCTTGTTCTCTCTTTCACAGTGTATTTTTAATTTTTCTTCTTCCACTTCACTTGTGTTCCAATAGCACACTATTCTAGGTCATGTACTTCCTATTCTTCTTAATCAGATCATATGGATTCTGTCATATGATTGTTGTCCTGGTATTATTGTATATAATTGTTCTTCCATACAACTGTCAATACTACACAGCACTCTTCCTGGATATTAGCCCACTTCACTGACTTCCAGAACTTTATTAGTGTTGTGGTTAACTCCATTCTCACACACTATACCTATGTTCTATCCTTTACTCTCACTATATCTCATAATCTGACCTCCCACAAGCTCATTGTTTTCTGGACCCAACTCACAATCCTTCCCCCCTCTAACAAGAGTCTTATCTTTACCCTTTCTAAAAAGTGACTAGTTTGGTGAAATATCATGGTTAATACTATACATATCCAAAGGATCTACTATCTCTTCTCTACGGGTTGGTACTTAAAGTCCTATAGAATACACTCTTGCTGTCTTAATCCATTTGGCCTTCCCCCTACAACTAATCATATAAAAGAGTAGGTAGGAGCTGTGAACACCAGTATACCTGCTAGAAGAGAGAACCCACCAACAAAGGAACCACCAACACATAATAACAGAAGAAGGTGGAGGAGTGAGTGGAAGCCACATTAACCTCCACCCCGAACCAATCTGGAATTACAACTAAATGGTGTAGTTATTACCAAGAACAAACAATTGAACAATAACAAGAGAGAAGCCTCAAAATCTTGGACAGACAGAACCAGCTTCAATACAACCTGTGTGCACCTGCACAACAGCATACAAGACATGATGGGCGGAGTGACCCTCAGTCAACTAGCTGGAGGGAACAATCCACCAAAGAATGACCCAACAACAATCAAAACCCAAAGACATTCAGAGAGCAACATAAATGACAGCCCAAGAGCAGTAGGTTCAGGAGATCAAGGAGAATGCACCACTGATTCTCACAGGTCTCCTTCCATAGAAGTTCACACCATAAACTCAGGGAGTCAGAACAGATCAATTTAATAAGCAGAGGCAAACAAGAAGAGTCTCAAAACAATGGGAAGACAAAGAAACAATCCCCAAATGAATGGAAAGGAGGAAGCCTAGGAAAGAATCCTAAATGAAATAGAAGCAAATCAACTATCAGATATTGAGCTTGAAGCAATGGTTATAAGGAAGCTCAATGACCTCACAGAGAATTACCAAAACTACAGAGAAACTACAATGAACTCACTGCAAACAATATCAACATGGAAAAGGAAATAGAAACTACCAACAAGGACCAAGAGGAAATGAAGGATACAATTGCTGAATTGGAGAACACAGTAGAAAGAATTAAAAGCAGACTGGATGAAGCAGAGGATCGAATCAGCAAGCTGGAAGCAAGATATGAAAAAACACCCAGAAAGACCAAGAAAAGGAAAAGAGATTCAGAAAGAACAGGTGGTAAGGGAACTTCAGGACAACATGAAGTGTAACAATATCTGTATATTAAGGATACCAGAAGGAGAAGAAGAAGAGCAAAGAATAGACAACCTGTTTGAAAAAGTAATAATGGAAAACTTCTCAAATTTGACGAGAGAAAAAGTCACACAAATCCAGGAAACACAGAGAGTCCCAATGAAGAGGAACCCAAGGAGGCCCACTGCAAGACATATCATAATTAAAATGGCAAAACTCCAAGACAAAGAGAGAATCTTAAAGGCAGCATGGGAGAAATGGGAAGTGGCATACAAGGGAGCCCTGATATGGCTAGCAGCTGATTTCTCAATGGAAATGCTCCAAGCCAGAAGGGCTTGGCAAGGGATATTCCAAGTACTGAAAAACAAAGACCTGTGACCAAGACTTCTCTATCCAGCAAGGCTCTCAATTTAAATGGAAGGCCATCCCTGGCTAGTGTGGATTGAGCATGAGCTGAAACTCAAAGAGTCATTGGTTTATTTCCCAGTCAGGGCACAGGCCTGGGTTGTGGGCCAGGTCCCCAGTCGGCGCCAGGTGAGAGGCAACCACAAATTGATGTTTCTCTTCCTCTCTTTATCACTCCCTTCCCCTCTCTCTAAAAATAAATAAATAAAGTCTTAAGGAAAATAAGAAAATGGGAGGCCAAATAAGGAATTGCCCAAACAAAAGAAGGTTCAAAAAATATACCTCCTCCAAACCATCACTGCAAGGGATGCTGAAGTGTCTGCTTTAAGAAAAGTAAGAATAAGACTGAGAGAGAAGGGAATACAAGTACTAAGGAAGTAAAATTGCAGTGAAGAAGTATCAATCAATAATAACCTAAACATAAATGGTTTGAATGCTCCAATGAAAAGACATAGAGTAGCTGAATGGATAAGAAATCATGACCCACACATATGCTGCCTAAAAGAAGCGCACCTCAGAACAAAAGACCTGCACAGACTGAAAGTGATGGGCTGGAAACAAATATTCCAAGCAAATGGACAGAAAAAAAAAA
>VMDR010018562.1:0-19067 GCA_007922815.1 Macrotus californicus
AAAAAAAAAAAAAGTAATGTGAATTACTTTTATAAGCAGGTATTAACAATTTCCAAAATGACAATAATCAAAGGGTGATACTAACTTTTAAAAATCAATATAAAATAAAAGTGGAATTTTTAATTATTAGGAAAAGTGATACTTAGTAATGTGTTACTGAATGTGTTGAATCTGGTATAGGTACAATTAGCTAAAGGTGTGGGGGCAAATGCCATACGGATTAAAGATCAACTGAAAGTAAAGAAGGAATAGGAAAAATTAGTGGAATATGTACACAATGTTGATGTGGGGGAGGCTTTTTAAATGCATGACAGTAAAGGAAGGAACCACTTTTTTACAGGGTTTCATTTGACTATAGAAAGACTTGAAGTTTTTGCACAACAACAAAATTAACTAAATTGAAAGGTAGATAAATTGGGAAGAAGTATTTATAATATAGTATCTGCACCCTTAATATAAAAAGAGCTTTCTTCCCAGGTAATGCTAAGATTAACTCCTAATATGGGGCTGAGAAGGAGCAGAGTACATGTAAATTTAAACTTTCAGAAGAGCAGTTTGGCCATATGTATCAAAAACTTTACAGTGTTTTTAAGTCCTTTACCTATTGTAGGAATATAATCTAAGGAAGTAAATATGTGCAAAAGATAATTTTAAGGGTGCTCTTTACAGCATTGCTTAAATAAAATTGAAAACAATTTCTGTGTCTAGAGACCCACTCCTTGAAACTCACCATTCCTAGGGTGCTGCTCTCACTTCACGGCTGAAGGCAGAGACAGCTCCATCCCAGGCAGCAGGATGGAGGAGGGGAAGAGGGCATGCCCCGGCCATCTTTTGAGGAAGCTGCCCAGAAGCTGCCATATGGTACTGCCCAATATGTAGTGTCATGGCTACACCTAGCTGCAAGAGAGACCAGGAAATGTTGTCTCTATTCCGAATGGCCATGTGCCCAGCTGAATTGTCACTTCCGTGGAGGAAAGGTAGAAGAGGTTTGGGCAGACAGCTAGCTACGAGTGTGGCCCTTATATGGAGAGCCTGACTCGTTCTGCCTCTGCTTCCACAAGCTGGGTACCCAGTCTGTAGATCATCAGGGTGAGTTTTAATTCTTTTCCTCATATCCGGAGCTCTGTGCTACCTTTAGTCAGTCACTGAATTCCCTGTCAGTATGTCATTCTTCGAGACCTGATGCGTTTTTCCTACCCAAATATGGGAAATCAGTTGCAGTGCCTAGCAGATGAGGTTATTGCCACTAAACATTACCAGCTGGCTTGTAACATTTGGAAGTAGGAAAAGAATCAACTCTAATTCTTCTGTTCTTCCTTTCCACTCCCTCCCACCCTACCCGAGTAACTAGGAAACACTGTCAGCTTTGTACTGCATTGTTTAGGAACACTTCAGAACATAGAAAAGTCATCCTTATACCGTTTTTCTGTCTTTTAATGCATTTAAGACACAGTACAATTTATAAACTGTATATGAATTCCACTGTTGACAATCTTTCTAGTTTTTTTTAAAGCATGTTTGTACCTCATATGATAGGGAAGTATTGTTTTCATATTTTATCTCAGTAACACTGCAGTTATTTAGCTTGCCTTTAATATTTCACAGCTGTCACTCATTGACTGGTCTGTGCCGGAGAAGGAGAGAAACTGCTGGGGAGAGGGGCACACACTCATCTTTTTCAGTTTTGCAACTTTTCCCTCAAATGGTTCAGTGCTAGCTTACTTGTACATGAAGAGACTCTAGTATTTCAGTACTTATACCCAAAGTCGTACCAATTCCCCATCATGGTTATTAGCTGTTGCATTCTGTGGAAGGCATGGAGGACATGACTGTCCCATTCTCTAAACAAGCACACGCTTGTATAAATTCAATGACTTCATTCATGATTGTCCCCCTAGTGAGTGTTGAAGCTGGGGTTCAAACCCAGGGCTACCTAACTCCCTGTAGGACATTTGGTTCACACCAAAAGGTCCTCGATACTGAAGTCCCGCTTTTCTGCAAGATTTAAACCCCGACCCATTGATCTTACCCCTTTATCCCCTAGGCCACCAAGGTGAGAATGGTCCTTATTGGTAGTACAGCCAGATCACAGTATTGGACCAGTGAAACATGATAATATTTTTATTTATTATCCTATAAATCAAAAGTATAAATAAACAGTATTGGCTCTGTGAGCCCAGGGATGTTTTTGACAGGACCTAATATTAAAGACCTTTGGACGTGGGTCTGACATCTGCTAATGCCCTAATTCTAGTGTCTGTTCCCCAACTACAGTGATGTACTGAATCCTGAATTATGCATGGAGTGGAGACGTGAGGACTGTCTTCATATATGTGAATGATGGTCATATGGCCACAG
This sequence comes from Macrotus californicus, assembly GCA_007922815.1. NCBI lineage: Eukaryota > Metazoa > Chordata > Mammalia > Chiroptera > Phyllostomidae > Macrotus > Macrotus californicus. The sequence continues at coordinate 2,359 of VMDR010018562.1, forward strand.
GATTTTGTATGTTCTGTGTAACTCCAGAGGGGGTCACTGGTAGAAATAAAGGCAAATTTAAACTAAATGTTAGAGGAGGCATTTTATAGCAAATGAGACTTTATTCAGAAATGGACTGGGATGTGTTGTGAATGTGTTTCCCATCACAAAATATTCAGACCGAGTATTTTGAAGGAGACAGAGTAAAGCAGTAGGAAGTACTGGACTTGCAGCTTGGAGATACCAGCTGTAATTTCAGCTCTGCTTATGTGCTTGAATTAGCCGTTTGGGTCTCTGGGCTTCCCTCTCCTGGTGAATTATATGAAGGAGCTGGGCTGAATCACCTGTCTCATTGCCTTTTAGGTGAGTGGCTTTTATGTTGTATGTGCTCATTAGTATTTGTCAAATGAACATCGGAGCACAGTCCCCTCTGTCCTAATGCCAGTGCCACATCCTTCGTCTTCCCAGTCTTCCCCTGCTTTACACTGTGTCCTGTTTTGTCTGTACCTCTCATGGAATGTGTCACTTTCTACTTTGTAGTGAACTCATTGATGAGATTCTTATTGGCAAGATCTGCATCGGGTTCCCTGTTGTATCCCCCACTGTCCCTTACACTGAGTGTTCAGTTAACGTTCGTTGAGTAAATTAGAACAAATCACCCGATACAGGAAAGAATTGAGGGCAAATCTTTGCAACCATGTTTTTCTCTTTCTCTGAAAAGGTTATTTTGATTCAGCAGTAGACAAGTGCATGCAAACAGTCTAAACAAAAGTGTATACATTTGTGGCTTGAAGTTAAATCACCACTTGTTTAGACGGGGCGTTGACACTGACAGTAGCCACCTCCACTCAGCTTCACCTGGAAAAAGACAAACTGCTGATCTGCCACCTGGAACTCGTTAGATTCTTTTATTTTCATTTTGCTTCCTTGACATTATATCACACTGGGAATCTCAATAGCATTTGGCTTTCTTTCAAATATTGTTTCCTGAAAAGTTACTGTGCCTAAAATTCATTCAAATTCCTCCAATCTTTCTTCCTTTCTCCTTCCTCCCTTTGCCCCACCTTTTTCTACCACTTTCTCCTGACTTCCACCCTCTGAAATGCAAATAACGCAGTGTCCTAGGAGTTGTGTAATACCACAGACATGGTAAACTGGAGAGAGAACCTGGTAATTCAAGGTGAAAATAAAACAGCACAAAAGTTGTAAGTAGCCGGGTTCAGACATCACCTCCGTGAAAACTTCCTTGAGTCCCTTAACCGTTTTTGACACAATCTTTAATGCCTTTACACGTCTGTCTTCTTTGTACTCCTGTGTTTGATCTTACTTCTAATACATTATATTATTGTAACTTCAGTTTACATATCTGTTTCCCCGAACAGATAGGGGCTACATTTTATTCTTCTTTGTATTGTTATATATTGTTGAATAAATAAGTGTGTGGATATGATTTATCGACTCAACCTCCTGTATTTCTCTTATAGTTTTTTTTACACAGGTAGATGCATTATTTCTTCTTCATAGTTGAAGAACCTATAGCGTAAAGGAGTTAACCTTGCCTAATGCCAGAAAACAAATAGGTGGAGGGGCCAGAACTCACATCCAGGGCTTTTTGGATCCCAAGTTCTTTACCGTTTTCACTCTGCCTCCAAAATGTGCCTTCCCGTTTCCACTGCTACAGTCCTTAACCGACAACATTCCCTCTTTCTTAGAGCTCTTTTATGGTCCCCTGTTCAGTCTGCCTGTTCACGTCTTCTTTTTCATCCCTGCTCCTACCTCATTATCTGGTCATGTCATGTCCTTTGAGGAATCTTTGATGACTCCTCACTTCCTGTAGGACAAAACCCGAACTCTGTGGTATGTAACTCCTCCGCTTGATAATCTGCCCCCGTGACCTCTCCAGCCTATTTTCCACTCCTGCTTTCACGGTACGCCCTAAATGCTAGCCTCATCCTGCCCCTTCACTGTCATCTACGTGTCCGTGGCAGCAGCCACCTTCTGTGTGGCACCCTTCAGTCCTGGTTTGCTAGTTGACATTCCACCCAGCTTAACCCTGTCCCTTCCATTAAATGTTGTCCGATTCCCCCTTGGAATTAATCTTTCTCTATGTGCGCTTCTGTATTATACTCGTCTGTGACTCTGTAGGTCCCCATGATAGCAATGGAGCCCTTTGAGAGTAAGGACTGTGTCCTTTAGCTTACCATTTTCATGAGCTTTGTACAATAATTTGTTTATAAAAATAACTCCATAAGACTGGATGAATCTGGCTTCTAGGGCAACAGTAATGGTTCTGTGTAAAATTCAAATGGACTCATTCAATGTGGGTTGTCTCCGGGCCTGCCATGAAAGCGTTGGATTTGCACGTAAAATCCTTCTATGTAAATCAAACGGCTAAGCTTGCTTTTGCCAAGAATAACAGAAAAGATTAGATTTATTTTATTCTGCAGTATTCTGTATGCTATAGTATATTGTTTCTGTATGTGAGTTTGTACACATATATGTACTATATATATGCAGATACGAAGAAAAGGTCTTAAATTTTTAAATTTTATATTTTCCATTATGTGAAGTACTTTAGATTAATCCTTGTTAATTACACCAGTGAAAATCTAGTTCCAGTATTGTTTTCTTTATGTTTTTTAAAAAAGCAAACAATAAGGTGAAATAGTTCATTCACATGGAAGCACATATATTGGTATAAAAAGTTCATGATCTTACATTTTTATATTCTCAATATGATATGGACTGTTCACTCTTTACCTAGCTATTTTCTGCCCTGTAAGACTAATCTTCAGTCTCCCTCCCCTAGTAAAGCCCCCGCCACCATCTGCATTAGCAGCACCTCCAGTTGCCTTTGTTTTTCTCTGGCATTATCATGCCCAGCTTAGCACCGTACCTAAAACATGCAGACACTCAGTAAAGGCTTGTAGACTGAGTAAACACATGAAAGAACTTAGCAATTAAATATAGGTCTGTATGTACAGATACACGGGGCTGTTTATGGAATACTCTCTCTAGTGAAGTAAAAGCAGGTTGCAGGACAGAAAAGTGCTGCTACTTTTATAAAAATGTATGCGCACATGTGTGCGGGAGCAGGTGTGCGACAAATTGGTGTTCCATGGTGAGCTGTGTGTCTGGGAATGGAGAGTCAGAAGTGGACTTCCACTAGTACATTTTTATATTGGAATTTTTTGAAATTGTTATTAAATGTGCACTATTTTGTCATTTTAAATGAACAATAACATGAAATATTTTAGTGCTTCTGTTCAAAGTGCTAATGATACTTTAGTAATAATCTCAAACTATTTTTAAAGACAAAGTCTGGCATTTTCCCCACACCCTCAATTTTTGTAGAAAAGAAATTATTTTCTTTGTTTATATGTTTCCTGGTCTTTTTGAAAAATTGTAGCACTTGGAATAAAGTGGACTATATTAAATCTTTAAGCCATGGTGGCACATGTGTTGGGAAACTGAATCTTCTCATTCGTCTGTTCATGTTCAAGGCCATCAGTAGAGGCAGCTTTCAACAGGTAGTAAGAAACTGGCTAATTTTCACTGACCAGAATCTTAGTATTTTAGGAGCTTCCTCACCCCCTGTTCTCTTCGAACCCCTGAGTTCTCTTGGATAATTTAATTCCATGCCACCAAGTAGCTGGTCTCATTGATGGTAAACTCTTTCTTCTGAGCCCAGGCCCAAATGAAAGTGCCAATCAAAGAGACGCAATTGACCACACCCTTAGTTAAGTTGGTTATCACATCCCTTACTTCCTTATCCTTTTTATGAACCTGGAAAATGGTCTTACTAAGACAAAGTTTGTTGACGCTTCAGAGTCTTGGTTATTTTAAGGTTCCTAAATTTTTTTCACTTGTCCCAGCCGCCAGACAGATTGTACGTCAGTTTCCTGCAGCATTTGGCAGGCCTGTGTCTGCACTGCCTGAAAAACAATTTGAATTTATTGATTTTGAAATTTGTGATTGCTTTCTAAAGTTTTCTTTCCTGATCTAAATTTACTTTGGGGGGAAAAGTCTCCCCAACAGAACACATTGGTCTATTTTTGTGCCAAGACTTACAGGGAAATATTTTATATGATTAATATTGTGTGGCTAATCTGGTGTAAAAAATCAATTTTATCCATTTTAACTTATGAGAGCATGACCATCCTGTGTGAACTATTTAAAGAGCCTGTGACTTCACTAATCCAAATTTAAGTGTTTGTTATTATATGTATTATATTAATGATGTCAATTAATGTTGAGCCACAATTTTTTTAAGAATGGAATTGTATTTCATCAGCAGATTCATATTTCTTCATTCCAGAGCAGTGTCCTAACCTTGCCTTGGGCAGACTGAAATGAGCAAACTCTGGACTTGACTCAGTGAAACACACAGTCATGGTACCAGGCCGCTTTAGTAGGTCCGGACTCCGTCGGGTGCTTCTTCCCTCTCTGTGCCTTTAAACTCATTTGTCCTCGGAGATTGATGTTCGTTTTATTAATAGAAGAGAAATAACATAATATCTGTATGATAATTTCATTCCATCAAATTCAAGCCTTTTAAATAAAACATTGGACCCATTTGTTACTTGGTTAGCACATCATCCTGAAAGCTTTAGTGTAAACACTTTGGAGAATCAAGAAATAGTCATTTGTAATGCTGTACAATATTCTGTCATCCTTCGAGTCACAGTACCTCACAAGAAACATGACTTCCACCCAGGGCATAATCGACTCACCATGGAGGTCTGGCCCCCTTGGCTCCTTAAGTCTCCTAGAATTGCCGAGAGGTGGCTGGCAATTACTCTCTCTGTGTGACACCTGTGCAGAGTTAGGCACCAGGCAGAAGTCATGAGCATAGTCTCTAGGGGCACTGTCTGCATAGTGGTCATCCCGTCAGCAAATGTCGAGACCTAACCCCTGAGGGCCCTCTCAGAAGGGGGTGCAGCGACCGTCGTGCCAGAGAAGTCCTTCCCCATTACAGGCATTGCCAATCCTGCCCTCATTTAGAAATTGTTATATTTTATATGTCTATTTCATTTTTATCTTTAAATAATTTCTACACAGGATCCATAAAAATACCTAACTGACTCTTTATTTGTCATTCTTATTTTAAATTTAATGAAGAACCTTTTAAAAGAGCTGTGTAAAATTGTTTTTGAGAACATTTAGTTTTGACCTTAATTTCTCTTAGGATTCAGTCTCTTATTTGTATGGAGGGAGCAATAATGTTTTAAAAGTACATAACTGAGCTGTAAGACTATGTTATTTTATCTGTAAGATTTGCATGTCAGAAATCCACCTGCAGGGTATTTTCTTTTGGAGCTCCTTGGAAAGGTGAATGCTGTAGGTGGAGTGACACTAGTGTATGTTTACATTCAGTTTAAAGTGTTGAGATGGGGCAGGCAAGAAAGACCTTGACTTTGAATTCCTTCATGACCTTTTAAGTTCATCTTTGATGCTAGTTCAAGGGAAGTGTGAGGAATGTGTGGAACTAACTTCAATTGAATAAATATTACACTTCAGTGACTTTAATTTTTTTTAGTAAGGAAGGACAAGATAACAAGTACAGGAGAAACATGATTATAAAATTTATTTCATTATTTAAAAAACTACAAATGTATTCAGGCCAACAGTTCTTCTAAATGATGTTCCCTTACTTACTCAAGCCAACAGAGATTGGGAACTAAGACTCAGTAATTGATGACAATTATTCATTTACTCCTTACCCTTATGTGTTTTCCTGCCCTTGAAAAAGGGAGAGGGTAGTTAAAAGACACTTTTTGTGTATTTTCCCTCATAGTGGGTTATACTTGGCAACAACCAATTGATCTCCTGATTGCTCTCTCCGCTTCCATTCTTACCTCCCTGTGTCCTTCTGTCAGAGCCAGGCTGACTCACTTTAAATATACATCAAATTCTGTCACTCTCCCACGCCAGGACCTCGGGAACACAAAGGAAAGCCTGAGATCTTTAGTATGGTCTATTGGGACCATTCATGTTCTGGCACCCAGCCAGCTCTCTGACCTCATCTCCTACCACTCTTTTTGCTCACTGAGCTTCAGCTCTGCTGTCCTGTTTGTTGATCTTTGTAAGTCAAGTCAAGTTCACCCCTTTTCTGCAGACAGCGCTTTGGCTGACAGTGTTAGGAATGCTCTCCTTCTCACAGATACCCCTCACTTCCTTCAGATCACTTTCCAGTCACTCTATTTCCTTACCCTACTTTGTTTTGATTAGCACCTACCACTACCCAACAAGATATTATATATTTTTGCTTATCGTCTCTCTTCGCTAGAATGGGGGCTAGGACTTCTCTTAGTTTGTCCACTACTGCATCTGTCACCTCGGTGTTCAAGGAATAGCTGTTGAATGAATGATAAGCCCCTATCCTGGGTGTTTAAGAACTTGATAAGACTCCCATACTTTATGACCTCCAGATAGACATTTTAATATAAATTCTGACCTTTTTTTTAATCCATGTGGATTTTCTAGCAGTGGTTGATGTATATCAAAATATGGAGGAAAGAGAAGGAAGGGTATTTTGAATAAAGCTCTTCCAGCTAATTTTCTTTCAACTTTTTTTCATTGTGGAAAGTTTTTAAAAGCTGCAAAATAATGTAGTAAAGACACATTTACCACCTAGTTTCAACAAATATTAAGTTTGCTTTAATTTTGCATGTGTATATTTTTCCCCAGCCAATTATGATGCAAGAGCATAACCCGAATCTTTCTCCCAGATTGAGAATCTCTGACTTAGCAGGCTGTGCAGATGGGAAGACAGTCGTGAAGAGCATGTCAGGGTTGGATTCATTTCTTGGTGGTCTCTGCATACCTGCGTTTGCTGGTCAGGATTGCTGCAGAGAGACATTGTCGTTTAGATGATCAGATGCTTACATATTTGTCACCATGGTACATTTGCAGAAGCTTTTTGGTTTGTTCTTGCTGTTTTTCCCCCCAAAATTGCATTGTTTTCTAGACAGTTGATACGCCCCTCCACCAATATTAATATAGCCACTCCAGCCTTCTTGTGTTTACTGTTAGGATGTTGTACCTATTTACGTCCATTTGCTTTAACCTGTCTGTGCCTTTATATTTAAAGTGAAGTATGCTTCCCACTCCCCAGCCCTCCAGAGCATTTAAAATATTCTTCCACTTGTCTTTTGGTCTCCATATTTTGTAAGGAGAAGTCTATGATGATACAATTTGAGGTATATTATGTCATTTTTCTCTACTTTTAATTTTTTTTTCTTTATTTCAGCAAACCTAGGCGTAGGTTTTTGTGATTGATGCAGCTTTAATCCTCCTTAGAGTTTGTGAGCTTTCTGAACCTGTAAATTTATGTTTTTTACAAGGTCTGATAATGTATCCAGGTATTATTTCTTCAGATTCCCCCCTGGCCATTGTCTCATTCTCCACCTTTTGGGACTCCGAGTATAGTATCCCTCTAAGCCCTTTAGCGTTGCTCCACAGGTCCTTGAAGCTCTGTTCGTTTTGCTCAGTCTCTGCCTCTCTTCTTCAGATTGGATAACTCCTGTTGATCTTTTCCAACAGAGTTTCAGTCATCTACCCTCTCTTTCAAGCATAGCCAGTGAACCTATTCAGATACTTAACTGTGCAGTTTTAAAATTTCCACCTGATTTTTTTGTTATATTTCCTATTTCTCTGCTGAGATTTCCCATTTTTTTCCATTCATTACGAGCTTATTTTCCTGCCCCTCCCTGAGGGTAATTATAGCTGCTTTAAAGCCCTGTCAGTTTCTCTGTGTGGGGCGTGTCCGAGCTGGTCTGTGTGGATTGTGTTTTCCTGTGAGACGAGATCACATTTTCCTGATTCTTGATGTGTCAAGTAATTTTTGGATTACACCCCAGCATTGTAAATGTCTATTGTGGAGGGAGAACTGTTTTTGTTTACCCTTCAGCGCCTTCAGTAGTCGGTTTGGGTTTTGTCCACAGTTTAAGGCTGTTACCTGTGAAGGAGTTAGTCTATTAGGAGCTTACTCAGACGCACCAAAGGCTGAACTCCTGATGTCCCTTTTAATCCTTTCACTGCCTCTCAAGTTTCCTGCAGACTACAGGCCTCCTCTATCACACAGAAAGAAATTCCTTCATGTCTTCACCCAAGTGGATGCAATCAGAGCTGCCAAAGGTGAAACACTGAGTGACAAAGATGAAATCTGTCATCCTCCTAACTGGCATCCTTTCTTCTGCATTCTCCCCGTTGCTACCCTGATCTGTGCTCTTTTGTCACCAGAGCTGAAAGGATTTAGATGCGTTTAGCAGCAAGTACCATGGCCACCTCATGAGGAGCACATGGGGAGGAAAATCCCAGAACAAGATGATGACAGAAGCTGGGAAGTAGAACGAGTGAGAGCAGAGGGTGGGAAAGCCCTGCGGGTGGCAGCGGGCACAACTGTGGGCATGCGTGTGAGCTGAGAAAGAAAGGGAGACAGGAGGGCAAGAGCCAGCGGTGCTGACCTTTGCACTTGGCCTTTAGTGTCTGTGGCCTCATGTGATCTTCAGAACGACCCTGTGAAATGAGTTATAATATTTTGTGTTATTTGAGAGGCTCAGAAACTGAAAGAACTCAGATGATTTTCTCCAAGTCACACAACCTAATAAATGACTAGTCAAGAAATAAAATGTTCTTTTGCTTTTCTAAGGTTTGTGTTAGTCATCTGAAGTCTCTCTGGAAACTTTGGGGAGTGATATGAGTCTGTCTGGGTTCTGCCAGCTGGAAAGGTGGGCCGTAGCCCTTTCTTGCTTCAGTTCAGCTCTTTACTCTCTGATCAGAAGGCGAGCTTGATCGGCCTTAAGCTTAGTTGAGCTATGGGAAGGCCTCTCCACTCCTCAGCTCCCCACCCCTGCCCCCACCCCAATCTCAGCCTGCTTCCTGATGGGCTTTATAAGCCTGGCCGTAAGTAAAAGTTTGAGTGCTCTTCAGAAGACAATGGGGACCACCTTGTCAGTGAGAGGCAGAGGTTGGGATCTTCCTTTCGAATTTCTCTCACTTCTCACCTCTAGTGCCCTTGTCCTTGTGCTCACTCCCAACTTTCTGCTACACCGAGTAATGTTCAGAGAGAGTCATCGTGTTACCGAGAGCCCTAGTTTCTTTCACACACAGCTCATTCACTCTCACTCAGCATCAGGTAGAAAGGAGAGAGACAAAACAAAACTTGAAGAATCTTGTAAACAACAGATTCAGTAATACCCCCCAACCCCTTATGTCAAATTCGAAACAATGTTCATTGTTCCCCTAGAATTTCTTCCACTTTGTGCCGTCCCCAGGCGGCACCATATAGATGCTGCTGACTGAATTAACTCACATTAACTCACTCTACCACGTAGCTCAAGGGTCTGAATTCAGGTCCTGTTCTGTCTTTAATGTTTTTCTTATACACTCTCTATGCCTGAGACACTCAGAGTAGACCACTGGTTCTCAGCCAGAGATGGTTTTGCCCTCCAAGGACCATTTGGTAATATCGGGAGACATTTTTGGTTCTCACAGCTGGGGACAGCGACTGGTATCCAGTGGGTAGAAGCCAGGGTTGCTGTTAAACCTACAATGTACAGGACAGCCACCCATCATGAAGAACTTCCAACCCAAAATGTCATTATTGTCAAGGTTGAGAAACCCTGGGACAGACTCCTAGAGCCTTTTCTCTGTGTCCTTTCCCTTCCTTGTCCCTTCCTTCATTAGGGCCACTCCCCTGGGTGTAATCATTTTGCCCCAGTAGCCATTGCAACTCGATACCCCTGAAGTCCAGTTTCCCCCAAGCCTGTCCAGCAGTCTGAGCTGCAAGGGTAGTTCTTCCTGGTGGACAGCAGGGATGGGAAATAGCTAAGTGAGCCACTCATGAACTCCTGGAGAGGAGTCAGTGAGAGGAACTTGTGGAGAGGAGTGCAGGAACCCTCTGCCCTCAGTCACGGGCATTGAGGGTGCTGGGCTGCTAGGGAGCTGGGGTGAAGACCTGTCCTTTAAAGGATGTGTATGTGTGTGGTGGTAGGGGCAGTCATCAACAGTGATAAAATGTTTTGTTTTTAGTATATTGCTTCTTGGTTTTAAAACATTTGATGTCTCTACATGGTTTCTAAATAGCAGCAATAAAATTTAAAGATGTTTAGGGAACTTGGAAAATGTTGGGGTCGACTGTATAAAAATAACCTTGGCTATGGTTGTTTTTGAAGTGAAATCAGTTTTGAGTAATTATCATTTGACTCATAATCTATTATTCATGTCATTAAAAATGCCACATTGATTAGGTTTGAGGGTGAGTTTTATTCTGTTGCAACACTCAAGTCTGTTCGGGTGTTTCTGCATTTGCCAGAAGCGTGATTGTCGGTTCTCAGCCTGGGGGGTGGAGGGCACGCAGCACTGCTCTCACCTGGAATCAGTTGTTTCCCCTTTTCTATTGGAATGGAAATCCTGGTTACCAGGGGGCCACACAACCAGAATATTTACCCTTAAGATTGCTGATAAACGTATAGTATAGCTCTGTTACAATGACTTCTTGTCACTGCCCTCTGCAGTTGTGATTAGTCCCGATAATCACCCTGACCTTTCGTCCCCTAACCAGTGTAATCCCACACCGGCCCATTATTAGAGTTAGTGGGGCAGAAAAGCTCCGTGCACCGGACTGCGGTCCCCCAAGCCCTCATGGCTGCGAGAAAATCAGCGCAGGGCCCTGTATTGCTAGTTTTGACAAGTTATCTGAAGGAAAACAGAGGGTGTTGTTATGTTCAAAACACATGGGAGATAAAACTTTTCTCCCCCAGTGCTTTTAATAAAAACTTTTAACTTACATGAAGTACGCATTGGAATAATTGTCAAATTTTGATGTTTTCTCTGCCTAATATCTGCCTTTGCCTTGAAATGCAGCTAGTGTGCAGGCGGCAGTCGTCACAGTCTCAGATGGTTCCCTTTAAAATGAGCTGAAACGCGGAGCCGTCCTCCATAGTTCACCCTCAGCACCACCCACATGGTGCCCCTGGGGAGGCCAAAGTGGAAGACCTTCTAGGGGAACAGGGACATTGTTTCAAATTTGACATAAGGTGGGGGGGGGGGTGTTATTGAATCTGCTGTTTACAAGATTCTTCAAGTTTTGTTTTGTCTCTCCTTTCAACCCGTTTTATCATAATGTTGATGTCTGATGATGTTTTAAAAGACCTCCATAAGAGATTTTTCTGTTTTTATTTTTAAATGTTTCAAATGCATCGTGTATCTTCTCGGACCTCATTTTTGTTATGTTACATGGAGTCTGTTCTTTAACAAATGGTATTTAATCTTATTGTGGAATAATGTTTCTGATAATTTGATTTTTTTACTTTCCAAAAAATAGCAGTCTTCAGAACAATCTGGTAAAAAATCTATTGCTGTCAGCTCTAATACTGCTTTCACTGTGCTTGAGAAACGAAAGGCTTTTGAGGGAAGCTATGATAGGCCGTCTCTGCCATCACAGTCTCTAACTCCGTATTTTTCTCTACAAGTGAGTGTTCTACCTTCTGCCTCCTCTTCTGGCCCATGTCCATGGTGCTTCTTGCCAACATGATACAAACATCTCAGCACAGCCTTTCAGGCACATGGACCAGAGAGTCAGTCAGCCTGCTGGCCTCTACCTGACAGTGAGATGTCAGCCATGTGGACAGAGGTCCCTAACACAGCGTGGGCACTGAGCTAACTAACACACAGGCTAGGACATTTTTGCTTATCACATGTGGATATACAGGTGCACTCTGGTTTCAGGAAATCTCATCACAGTAACATCTTTAATGATTAATATTAAATTTTTTCTTTAAATATGCCATAGTGGGCCCTGGCTGATGTGGTTCAGTGGATTGAGTGCTGGCCTGTGAACCAAAGGGTTGCTGGTTCGATTCCCAGTCAGGGCACATGCCTGGGTTGCAGGCCAGGTCCCCAGTTAGGGGCACGTGAGAGGCATCCACACATCGATGTTTCTCTCCCTCTCTTTCTCCCTCCCTTCCCTCTGTCTAAAAATAAATAAAATATTTTCAAAATAAATTTGCCATAGTGATGATAAACACTGATAAATTAGTAAACAGAATCTTCCATGGTGGTTTTTAAAATGTAAGATGGCTCTTATTATTAATGTAGTACTGATGATTCACAGACTGGGTGATGATGAGCCATCTTTTGTTAATATCTATTATTAGCAGATATTACTAAAATAGTCATATCTACTCTTTTGTCCTTGATAGCTCTTTTTTTAAAAAAAGATATTACACACTGATTTTTAAGAATTCAAGCTTTACAGTGTCTGGCCAAGACAAAATTCCACCTCAGAATTAAACAGAGTTGAGATGAACGATAGACCCTGAGAAGCGTTTGTAGAGACTTCCAAGGCTAGGCAGGAGTGGCTGTTAGACTGCGGGTATATGCCCACGCCGGTTTCTGTCTTTACCCAGCATGCAGCGGTTAGGCACTTGTGAAACGCTGTGATCTGCAGAAGAGGAGGAAGGGGTGGGCAGAGTAGCAGCTTGAGGGGTCAAGTGAGACATAAATGAAAAAGAATTGATTGACTTTGATGACTCAACAAGAGCAGTTTGGAGAGTGTGGGGGAGGGGGCTCAGAGGCAGTGTGGAGTGAGCTGAAGTGCCATGACCAGTTTAGAAAGTAGGGACTGTTTTCTCTGCACCTAACTGACGAGTCTGACTTTCAGCAGGAGGAGGGAATGAGAATGTGACAGCCAGAGGGGCAGGTGGAAGTGAAGGCAGGGTTGTTTTCCTTGGTTTGTTTGCTTAAGATGCAAGATACTTAAAAGTATTTCAGTGTTGATGCTGAAGGCTAATAAATAACAGAGTTTGAAGGTGTGTAAGAGAAGGTAGATCCCGTGTTTTCTAGTTGGGTTTCTGAGACCCCTCCCGGGCAATCTGGGGCTGGATAGGGGGGAGGCAGGGGTCCTCCAGAACAACGGGTGTGGAAGTTGGGTGCCTCAGGAATGTTTATAAATGGCAGTGCTTTATATTCGGAAAGAAATTGAGGCTTTGCCTTGTAATCAAAGTCACAAGCTATTTTCTTTAAAAAGTAACAAATTTTTGAAGGCATTTTACAAAATTAAAGAATTATAAAATGCTGAGTACTGTGTGTAATCATCTTAACCTCATACCTGTTACTCTGTTTTCTGTGGCTGTTCACTGTCTCCCTTTTACTCCCTCCTCCTGTGGATGTTCGCCTACTCAGCAGTCGTAATTACCGTTGAACTATTTGTTTGTGGGTAATGCAGAAATAAAATGAAACCAAATTATCTAGAGTAAGTACAGTTTTATTTTACCTTATGAAAATTCTCATTTTTATTTTCTGTATAACAGAAGGTAAAGATTACAGACAGGCTAATGTAGTGTACATTCAGTCATTTGGGACAGCTTAGATTTTGACGAAATTGTGTTACTTAAGGAAGTTACTTAATCATTCTAAACCGCATTATTCTTATCTGTAAAGTAAGAATAATGCCTATTTACAGAATTATCTGTCTCATTTCACAGAATTATTGTGAGGTCCACTTGATACAATGTATATAAACATGCTTTGTAAATTGTAAAGTATTTTATATTATGACTTAAAAAATATTAGACCTCAGGTTCTTGTGGTCAATTATAAACTTCTCTTCTGGCTATAAGGTGTATATGTGAAGAAATATTCTAAGAAATAAACACTCAGCTGGCATAGGGTTTTAGTTAACTTTTAAGCATCCGTTAACCTGCAAGTCTCTGTGTTGATCTAGATCCAATTTAAAATATTTAAGAAACCCTTTATTTTCTGGGAAGAAATCATTATGGCTGATAAACTGTGCACCTCTACTTACAATGTTTAGAAGTGTCAGCTCTGAAATTAGATGGCCTTGGGTTCAAATCCTGGCCACGCCTTGTAGTAGCTCAATGTCTTGGGTAAGTTTATGAAAATTTAAGCCCTGAAACATTGTTATTAACAGGACCATTTCCCATTAAATGAGGTGACAGTGTAGTGCCAGCCTGCGCTAAGCACTTAAAACATGTTAGCTATTATGTGTATAACATCTCAAACAATATGAATACAATATAAAAGAATATTGCATGTAAGTACTGCTTCAAAGAATTAAATTTTAAATCGCTAAGTACTGACTAGATCTCTTCATTTAAGTAGCTTCACCCATGGGGTTTTAAACACATTCAGAGGACCATTTTCTCTCTTTGAATCATTTTATAGCTTACTTTTTAGGGTGTCAAATTTACACCTACCTGTAGCCCAGCACTCCTAGTGGTGATTCCTCCTCCCTTGACTAAAAAAGGTTTTGAAATGACTACTTTCTTTTTTTTTTTTTTAAGGAAAGCCGGTTAGGTGCTCTTAAAAGGAAGAAAATATGTGGTACCAAATATGGCCACCAGAGGGTGCTGGATAGCCAATGACCCTGCCTTCACTTAGAGGCAAAAGCTCTCTTGCCCTTGTTCTCACGAGAGGAGTTCAGGAGCCCCATTAATCCAATTGGTGGATCCCAGTGGCCTCCTGTTTTCAGTTCCCAGTACCATGGCTCTGATAGTGGCCCCTCTCCTTACTTCTCAGGGACCAGTTAGTTCCCCTCCTTTATAAGCCTTTAGGCTCCCGAAGCCAACAAAGCGTTTCCCTTCACCCCCTGCCCTTTCCAGAAGAGGCCTGCCCATTTGGAAGTCACTTCGGTTACAATTCAGTGCATTTGGGATTAACTTTATTTCATCCTGTTGTTTCCACTTTTGCTACTGTCCCTCAAGTTTTCTATAAGTTAGTTTCTTATTGGGATTTAAGAGACTTTATAACACTGTTACCAACTATTCAATATCCGGTCACTCTGAAAGGGTAAAAACCCAACACATCTTAACAATCAATAAATGATATTTTTAATAGTACTCAGAGCAAAGATTTGAAAGAAAATGGGGAAACTTCCACTGCTGTCAACCTAGCAAGACCACCTAGGAAATCTGCCCGCTTTAAGATTAGGTGGTATGATTCAGGATGGTGCTCATTAAAGGCTAGTGAAAAACAAAGTTTCCATAATTGTCTTCTCTCCCTTCCTTTGTAGCATGGCCCAGCACAGCTGGTTGTTCTGATGGTCAAGTGGCCTGTGGGAGTGAAGGTGGTGTACCTTAAAGGGCCTCACACTGTGTTTGGGGAGAGAGGGCAGGGGACACATCTGGGAGCAGCTGGGGGTGACTAGAAGAGATGTATGGGCTGGCGGCGGCAGAGCTGGGGTGGATCTGGCAGTCACAAGATCATGCCCTTTGGTTACACGAACAAAGAACAATAGCAGGAAGAAGTATGTGCAGACGGATTGTCCTAACTGAAAGTCGGCTGGGTATCACGGGGACCCAGAAATGGGCAGTGTCGTGTGGGCCAGCTTGCGGTGTATTAGTCAGTGTGAAGGTAATTTCTTTGCATGCAGTAGTTTTGAAAATTACTTTATCCTTTGCGGTATTGCATCTTTACTTTGAATCTAATTAGGCAAAGGAAATTTCACTCACAATATTCTTGCTCAAGAATGCTTTGGAGAATTCCAGCATCTGTCAGCACCAGGTACTAGTTCTAGGTCTGTTTGGTCTTTTATTCAGGATTGGGAGTTACATGCCATTGTATGTTAATACAAAATAATTTCAGGGTAATTATCCAGTGGATAGCTACTCTCAATAACAGCATGGATCAGTTACTTACTAACACCATTTTAGGAAAAGTTCCTCAAGAGCACATTGAATTTAACAGCCACATAGCATTTTTGTTACTTTTCCACAGGAGGTAAACCCACAATATGTCTTTCATTTAGTCAGTAATTAAAGATGCATTTTTCTTTTTAATCCTATTACAATCAGGCTTTTTAAAGGGTGAGCTGAAATTTCATCCTGAAAAATAAAATGTAAAGATTTACCAGAACTTTTTTGTATTAATGTGTATTATTCAAACTAGAGCTGAAATTCTGATCTCTAAGTTTCCACTAGTGACTACAGTCTCCTGCTTCCCAGTAGATGCAAAGCAAGATTGGCTACTCTTTGTCCAGTGCCCGCCACCCTGTTCTCTGCCTCTGCTCTATGTCCACATTGGCAGTGAGGCCACTCGGAAAGCAGGCGTTTGGCTCCAGGGAAGACCAAGCCAAAAGTCTTACTGCCCCTGAGAGAGATGGCAGCTTGGTCAGCTCAGGGCTGAAAAATTCTGGAAGTGTTTGGGAATGCACTCATTTTACAAGGCAACATTTTAGATAAAATGTTGATTCCTTGTTCCCTATTAAATTAGTTGACACCAAAAACAATTTTTAAAAATTCACTTTGGTATCATTCTTGGACTTTTAAAAAAGTTTATTTACTATAGTCATCTAAGTGTGAAAATTTCAGTTTGTAATTTCCACGTTTAGGCTCTTTTCTTTGCAGATGACACTAGCACATTTGTCATCTTTATTTTCAGTGATTTATACAGTATGCTGGTTGTCCGGTCTGTGATAACATGCCCACAAACAGTATTGTCTTCTTAAACCAGAGTCTGAGCCATTTATATTTAAAGTTGAGTCCTCTACAAGACATTAAGTTGATAATTAGCCAGTTTTATGTTCACTTAGTCTCATTTTCTGTTGATTTTACTTTAGATTAATAGCACTTGTGAATATATTTTAAAACCATTACTAATGAAAGGACAAGGGCAGAAGCTGTCAGCTTCAGTTTTACTCAGTTGGTGCTTTTGCTTTTGAGTTTCCACGAGACCAACTGTTATTAAAGGGGGCGTGGCGCCTCCTG
>VMDR010018563.1:0-11352 GCA_007922815.1 Macrotus californicus
ATAGAAATAATTCATCGCTCAGACTCAATAATCGTGTCAGAATATATGCATGTTAATGTAGACTTAATCTATGAATCTTGATACATTAACTGTTTAAATTAGAACAAACTGCAATATCAAAATTTAACATTAACATCAACAATTTTTATGTGATATAAATTGCTTTCTTCTCAAAATGATAATTTTACAAATTTCACTATATTTAAAATCAGAAATAAATGAAAGCAAGTGACAACTCAGTCCTAGACTTTATAATGCTATCTCAAATCACTAGCACTCCATTCAAGCCACTCTGGATGTCCCGGTAAAACCTGTCAAGGTTTGGATCTGCTTTCCAACTTTCCCCTCGATACAGTCTTGAGGTATGACCCAAAGCTGCCTCACCGTTTTAACCTGAAGAGCACTGTAAGAAACAACGGTGAACAAAATAATTTCTTCATTAAATCTTCCTGCAACACATTCTGTTTATGTGCCGCAATCAGTCTCCAACGACGTTCTGAGGTTTTAAAAGTTCAAAGTCTAAAGTGTAAATTCTTTTGCGATATATGATGTGCAAAATTTGACATTTAAAATGTACTGTGGCTCCTGCTTTTGTTAAAACAATTTATATTCAACAGTAGAAAAAAAAGGCAATGTTCTCAAATTTCCACAGACCCTGAAGCTTCTTAAAATTTATAGTTCAAAATTCTTCCTATATAAGAAAGCATGAACGGCAGAAAAGTTTGAAAGTGAAGTTTCTTTAGAACGTGGACACGTAATGATAAATACAAGCGACTTGCGGCCGTGAGTCACCGCACGAACAAATCGCTCTTTGTAAGGTAGGATTTTTTCTTGGCTTGGCCCCAGGAAATTTAAAATAATCTGGTAGATCAACATTTGATGATCCTACAAAGCATTCACTTTTTCTGCTTGTTTTTTTCCACAAAATTCTTCGAATAGCATTCTAATACCACTGAACGGTGCTCGGAAGGCAGGAATGAGCCCTAGCTAAAGCGACCTGATGATTCCTTTGTCTCCTGAGTAGAAACTGTGCCGGTATTAGCTTAGAATTCGGGGGACTGAACCTGCACTAAAAAAACTGTTAGGGCCTGTCACGACCTGTTTTCAGTTTCCAAACCAATTACAAAATGAAACCACTAGACTAGAGTGATTTCTTCCTATCTGGCACCAACTTTCTAAAAAGTCTGAGAAGCTGGATTTAAAAAATAATGGCTAAAATATTTTCTGTTTTACAAATGATATGCTTTTGCTGCAATATAGAGGGGGGTTTTATTGCTCTTCCCTTCTGTTTAAAAATGTTTGATTTCTAGTTTGTCTTCTAATTTATGTTTAAAAGAATGCTAAAAGAACTTGTTAAATAAGGCAAGGAAAAGGGAAAAATCAACTTTATAGACATAAAGCCAAAACAGACGTGTCAATGTTTTTACTGAAATTAAACACATTTTTTAAAAAGTTAACATTGGGTGCCATAGCAACACAGCCTTTAAGCTTGGTTTTGCTGAATGAGTAAATCACCCCAACTTTTCCCAGCAGTGACTCTGGTCACTGGGTCACTGCAGTTTCACCAGAGAAACAAACGTCCGAGGCTGTCGTCAGCAATGGGGAGATGTGGTCAAATACGCGCTCACTGGACGCCAGTGGTAGCTGCACTTCCAAAGTTTAATCATTGGACAAATTAACAAAGCAAACATGTTTCTGACCTCAGTAATGGTGGCAATCTCTGACCAGAGTAAGGAAAGGCTTATAAATGCTCTCACTATTTAGATGAGGACGACTTTTGCTAACATAATGAATTTGACCTAGTCATTAAATCTAACAATTGTAATTACTGTCTGTATCAAATTATCATAAAAGGCAGAATGCCCAATATATTTTCCTCTTCGCTGTATTTACATATCTATGTTTCTACCTGTGAAGGTGCTTAATATTTCTTACATAAAAATTGTTCAGGTTGAATGTATATGCATTTGCATATATACATTTTCATAAATTCAAGAATGGATATTTCAGAATTAGGGGGAGATATATATATATATATTTATCCCTCTTTTTTTGCTCCCATTATTGGGTAAATTGTATGCTGACAAGAGGAACCCAAGTCTGCATGCTCCATAGACAGATTTCTAACAAGCCTGATAAAAACCAGAGAGACACTAGAGAGCAGGTGGCTAGGAACTGCGACTGAGGTCTGGATACTTTTTACGTAAGTGTAAAAATATAATATTAGAATTCCCAACAGTAGTGTTATTCATAAATTTAGATTAAATTTATACAGTTTATAAAAATGGCAATGTTCACATACTTTATTTAGATGGACCCAAACATTACTATTTTTTATCTACTTACTTGAGGCTGAACTACATCAATTCAATTTGGTCCCTCAATTAGGAGTCAGAGGCTAACATGAAAAGCAATGACTCTTTGAAAGAGGCCCCAGAAGTTTCCCGGTGTGTCATGTATCACACATAGTGATGTACATAAGCACACACGGACACCAACAAACAATCATCTGTTTAACCAACACATTCCGGCCAATGTCCTGAGGAACAACACGGCAGCCTACAGGAAAAGAAATGTATTTGTCCATATGCCTATCCGTTCAGAGAAAGGAGTAAAAGTACAGGCATACAGGCAACGGAAAAGCCAGACGTTCAGCAAATGGTGACCAAAGAGATGTTCATATTTAACAGTAAACAAGGGCAAGTATTTGCGTGGCCTCACTAATCCTGTCAGTGACTCTCTGTGGTGACATAAGCGAGGAGCTGCACCACCCAAGTTTAAGGAGGGCCGAACGTCTCACAAGTGCTCATGATTTTGTTGGTATTTGAACCAGCTCTCCTGGTTAATCTTGAGTGTTACTGAGAAAGATTTAAGGTTAAATAGTGGGCCAAAGCATCTTGCTTAGATACAAGGTAGTATTTAATATTTATATCTAGTGTTTATTATACCTGTGAAAGAAAAACTGGTGGAACTGTTTGTTTTTATCCATTTCAATGAAGATTTTTTTTTAACTTGAATGAAAAGCTTTGAAAATTTTGCCACATCACTGGTTGCATTGTGTATCCTGTAGGCTAAACTAGAAGTAGCTTGTTTGCTGCACAAAGATGAGAGGTGGGCTTAATTTGGCCCACAGGCCAGAACTTGCTAACCCTTGCCTTTGAGCAATCATATAAAAACATGAGTTGTTGTTCTCATTTTTGCAGAAGGAATGAAGTAGGAGAACTTAGGTCAAAGTAACGTAGCTTTAAATATGTTTCTAGAATTCTTTCTCTTATTTCACAAGAGCCATGTAGCACTCCCTCTCTGTTGTGCAGGTTTCTACGAGGCGCAGGGGCAAAAACAGAAAACAGACAAAAAACTTAGCAGTATAGTGCCTCTTTTTTGGGGGGGGAGGATAAATTTTAAATTAGAGTTACAGTAAGTCAGGCTTGGATTTATATTTGTTCCCTTTAGACACTTGCTGGGAAGAAGACGTGCAAATGAGGGGAGGGTGGGCGTGGCACCTTCTTTCTCTGTAATTACTGGCACCCAGTTAGAGCACCGGACACCAGCCTTCACTTTCAGTCCCAAAGCTGTGAATGCTTAGGAAAAACTGGATGTTCAAACTATAATAGGCTGTCACTTTAAATTTAAAAAGCCATTAAAGTGCTCCATCAGGAAATTAAACATTTCCTTTCATTTACTTCCTTATCTATAATAAAAATATAGATGAATTTAGGTACTAAGTAATTTGATAAGAATGTGACAGCTTTTTGATTGATTAGAAAAATATTTTAAATAAACATAGGTTACAAGTTTTATCCTAGACAGAAATTAGAATATGAAATTTAATCCTCTCGTCACAGTGAACTCATTTTGTAGAACTCTAAAACTACACAAGAAAATCTCTGAAGTATTCAAAGAATAAAAATTAAATTCTTTTTGTGAAATTAAAAACAATAGATAAGACTTGCAATTAAATTAATCTTAAAATTTAAATTGAAGTGCGGCATGGATTTCCCTGCCTCAGACCACATTTGTCAGTTTCGTCAGTGGGCACACTCTCTACAGCTGACCTGGGTGTTTGTTAAATAGCTGTGGGCTCTCATATCATAGGTGTGGAGCTGTTTACACACATGTAAGTGCCATCAAGTGGACACGGCTATGTGTAGAAGGGCCAGCCCATCCCCAAGCATGGAAGCAGACAGGTCTCAGCTGTCTGGACAAGCATTTCAGTCATCCCGGGGAAAGTATCACTTTTAAAAGCCTGATTAAAAAATTATATATGTATGTAATATATCTGGATTATGGTGCAGTAGAATCACATCAGTTTCAATCCCCAGTTCCCTTAATGCACAGGCATATATTTGACATAACAAATCACCAACCCACAAGGATTTTCCTT
Source organism: Macrotus californicus (assembly GCA_007922815.1). Lineage (NCBI taxonomy): Eukaryota > Metazoa > Chordata > Mammalia > Chiroptera > Phyllostomidae > Macrotus > Macrotus californicus. The sequence continues at coordinate 4,385 of VMDR010018563.1, forward strand.
AAGGTTTCCTCAAATACTAATTATGTAGCAAATCTAATTAAGTACATATGCCTCACTACGGCAGTAGGTACTTCCCTTACTTCAGAATTGCCAAAAGGGATCTGAAGTGTCTACTCTCCCTCCAAAACACTCATGCTGCGCACCAAACTGATAACCGTTCTGCACAGCTGCAGAGCAAATGTGCCGTCTCGGTCCTGCAAATACAGTGTTCGCACAGCAAGCTGGCCTGCGAGCAATTCTGGATGCAGAACTACTGATGGCAGGTTGATGTTATTGCAAAACGATTATTACACATGAGTATTAAGTCGTTTTGCTCAGCTCAGCTTGTGCAGATTTCTATAATGCTATGATTTTCCTCTACCTCACAACACTTGCTGAAACTCTGAAAACCCCAAATATTGATAAATACATTTGATCAGCATCTTGTTGAGTTGGTTTTCAAGCTCTGTAGCTCACATGAAAAACAGTAAAGGTTGATCGTGTGTTTGAGAGCATGTTAATGAAATAATGAGCATGCAAGATACTTGTATGTAACCTTATTCCCAAAGATAACCACATATGATATGTTTATTATAAATGCTTTTCTTTTCATTACAGAAGGTAAGTGTGCAAAGAACCTGAGCTACAGAAATTAAACTATTTTATCTCAGTAATTTAATTTCTATGGAAGGGAACTGTTTTCAGAGATGCTCTCCAAACAGGGTGGGTTGCCGGAAGCTTAAGGCCATGGCCGCACTCCCTCGGAGGCTGCTGGATTGCTATGGCAACTACTCTTTCCCTGTCAATAAGCAGCAGCTCTGAACACTAATATTCTGGGGGAAAAATAGGTTTCCTTTTCTGTGGCAATAACAATAGGAACTAGTTTCAAGACTACAATCTATCACTTTTTGCACAAAACTAACAGTATCTTTGCTAACTGAATTATTTCACTAGAGTTCAGCTTTATAATAAATGCAAAATTAGTGAAATCAGTTACTGTAGTCTAGTTCCAAAACGAGGTAAAATCCGTGATGTAGTAATCCAAGAATGTTACAGCTGGAGCGGGCTCTGTACAGGGGTCCAGACAGAAGAAAGTCTATCTCAAGAGAGCGAGGAACACACACAAGAAGCAGAACTGACAACAAGAAACAACATGCGCGTCCCCACAGCTCTGGGAGTTTCTTGCCCATTTCCAATGGCTGTACTGCTTCAAGATATCTGAGTATTACTGTGCAGAGTACTAAACAAATTGATTACCTTTACTAAATTAAGTACTTCTCCTTCCTACTCAGGAAGGTGTTTACTAGCTTTGTCTTCGCTGGCTTAAGTAGCAATAGGTAAATCTTTAAAGCTGCATCTTAATGTAGGGGTGCAAAACCAATATTGCGAAGAGCCACGTCCACTGGCTCCACAGCCCACTGTGGCAGAGGCACGATGCTTGCTACAGAGTGCGCATTAGTAAACAATTGCTAACCAAACAACTCCAGGCTCGACTTATGTTCTGGTTCACTCTGGGACATTAGTGACCTTAGTCACTGTTGAGGCAAAAAATCAGCAGGACAGAGGTGGGTTGTGGAGGTATTTACTCCTTAGCAGTTACTATGCACTGTCTTACCCAGTAGCCTCCACTCTGTTGTTGCCATTCTGACCCTGTCCCTCCCCTGGTTAGAAGCTTTCCCTGGCTCCCCAAAACTTATTCTTCGTTTACCCTTAATCCCCTCACAACCCAGGACAGACGTGCACAGGCTGACCTCCATCGCAAAGCTGACTGTTTTATAACAGAAACCACTCTCTTCTAAAACTCTGATTTTTCTATCTCCTGCTATCTTCACATAGTCCACTTTTCAAATTCAGCTCAAATGCCCTTTTCCAGGAAGCCAAAATGTTGATTTTTTAAATATTCATTTATTCAATCACCTATTCAGACTCCATGATGCCCCTACTTTCATAGAATTTTACGTTCTAGTGGGGGAATACGTATGAGGAAATCCTAGACAGGACGTCCACAGAGGTTTGTGGTAGACAAAACAGGGAACTCAGCTGTACAGAGTACTCAGGGAAGGGCTTTCTTGAGAAGGTGGCTCTGCCACATGGCAACATAAGTACAAAGGTACAGAGATAGCAATGAGCCTCATGCGGTCCAGAAGTGGAGAGGAAGCTCTGGGGACCTGAGCACAGGCTGGGGTGAGAGCACCCAACAAAGGAGCAACAGCAGAGCAATGGAAGTGATGGAGGGGACAGCCAGGCGGCCAGATGGCCAGCAGACCAGCCCTGACAGTGACAGATGGTTTTCGTATTTTATATTTTATTTATATTTACAGAGCACATGCAAGAGTAGCTACAGAGAGTTGCAAGATAGGAAATCAGATATATCATTAGAGACGAATACCAGGGTTGCTGAGAATCTCAGTGAGACATGAAACAATACAGGGACAAGGGTAGTAAGTCAAAGTACACAACATGAGCGGATCCCTTTTTTGTGTTAGTTAGGGGAAATTGTCATTTCATTTAGTGTGAAACATTTTGAGAGAGAAGATGCGGCCAAGTACGTGGAAGCAGAGTCTACTTGCTCTTTTCCCTAACTCAGATACCTGGTTGATCTTCTGAAAAATAAACTAATCATTCCATGGAATCTTAGCTGGTATGAAGCTTGGAAGCCAAGGAGTACACAACAGGAGGTGACATTTTATAGGTTCAAGGGGAAGTACCCTGGGTGTGGTGCCTGAGGCCTTGAAGAACCTGGTCAGACATCTCAGCTCTGGCGCTCCCCCTCCTCCCAGGACAGAGAACCCTCAGACCTGAGCTGGGCGTGACTTGGTTATACCAAGTTGGGGAGATCCAGGCTGTATGTGCGCACGTGCGCATGCGCGCGCGCACACACACACACACACACACACACACACACACAGTGAGCAGCACACCCCTAGTTGCAGTGGCAAACGCCAACCGGGAGAGTGCCAGAGAGAGAGAAGGAATTCTACCTGCGCCTGGGTCAGACGCAGACAGGCCTTGGTAAGCCTTGACTGTGAGACTTTTGGCTTTTTGGAGAAGTGGTGTGTGCGGAAAGCCGGACAGTGACTCAGTGCTGCAGTAGGAGTGCCTGGAGAGATTGTTTTAAATGGGAGCTGAGGCATTCTCGGCAGGGACCCTAAGTGCAGCTGTTCTGCCAGCAAGGGGATTTCTCGCCCCAGCCCGGCGCAGCTAGCAGGCCAGAGACTGTGAGGAGTGGAGACTGAGTCTGCTACAACGGCAGTGGTCTGGGAACTGGACAGGTGGGAGTGGAGCACATGAGATTATTTACAGCCAGACAGAGTCACCTTCCCTGGGGTGACTGAACATCCAGGAAGGGAAGGACACACCCAGCCCCCACATCCTGCATGATTGCAAGCAGGAGACTCTCAAGAACACCCTGCAGGGTGCATATCCGCAAGAGAAAGACAGAAAGAGAAATGTGTAAAGGGCCCATTTTGAACTTCTCTCAGAGAGACAAAATATACTGGTTCTTAGGGCCCTATTCCCCTGAGACCAGCAAGGCAGGGAGATCAGAAATCGGTGCAGCAAGAGGAAATCAGGGCCCTGCCCAGCCTTGGCTCACACAAAGAACTGCCAGCACCACCGAGCAGGAAGAGCTGACCCTCTTACACAGATTGACCCTTCCCTTGAAACGGATAATTCAGCAGAAACTATACATCACTGGAAATAAGCTGGGACAGACCAAGACAGGTGGTGCAGACACAGGGGGAACACACCCACAACTTTCTCAGAAGACTGAACAGTGCCTCCCATGGGAGACACAGGGGCACCACCTTCCGGATCACAATAGAAGCCACCTTAAGAGGCAGGTGAAGGTGATAGAGGTGGTTCTGCCAGAAGCTGGACGACCCACCTGGGACCTTGAGCTGAGAAAAAACCAGAGGTGGACCCAGAGAGAGAAGACAGAAGGCGAATACCAAACTCTGCTGAGACAAGTTCCATCTCGTTCCTCTTCAGAATTTGCGTACCTTTTTTTCTTTTGTATAGCTTAAGACTTCTTCTTTTGCATCAATTATACTCCAACTTACTCACTATTCTGTCCTTTATTTCTTATTCTTTTTATTTAGATTTTTATATATTTTTAGTTTATTTTTATTTCAAATCTCACATGTTACCGTTACCTGTCTTACTTCATTTTGCCTTCTTCCTGGCTTTCTTATTTTCATTGTAAATCTTATCTTCCCCCAAGCTATGCCTTATTTTTATTCCTTACTCTCATTATTTCTCCTCCCTCTGTCCTCTCAAAATCATTCTTTCTTCCTTTAGTCAGCTCTAATTCTTTTTCCCCCTCTTGTAATATTCTTATAATATCACAAGAAAGAAGAACAAAGCAGGAGGGATCACAATACCTGATATCAAACTATATTATAAGGCCAGAGTAATCAAAACAGTCTGGTACTGGCATACGAACAGACACATAGATCAATGGAACAGAATAGAGAGCCCAGAAATAAATCCATGTCCCTATGGTCAATCAGTATTTGACCAAGGGGGCAGGACCATACAATGGAGCAAATACAGCTTCCTCAATAAATGGTGTTGGGATATCTGGACAGATACATGCAAAAAAATGAAACTAGATCACTAACTTACATCATACACCAGAATAAATTCAAAATGGATAAAAGACTTAAATATAAGTCATGATACCATAAAAATACTAGCATAAAGCATAGACAGTAAAATTTCAGATATCCCATGTAGCAATATATTTGCTGATATATCTCCTAGGACAAGGAAAATAAAGAAAAACATAAACGGGACTACATTAAACTAAAAAGCTTCTATGTGGCTAAAGAAATCATCAAAATGAAAAGGGAACCAACCGTATGGGAGAATATATATGCCAACGATACATCAGACAAGGGTGTAATCTTCAATATATTTAAAGAACTCATACGACTCAACAGCAGGAAGAGAAACAATCCAATTTAAAAATGAACAAAGGACCTGAATAGACACTTCTCCATGTAGGACATAAAGAGGGCCCATAGACATATGAAAAGATGAGCATTGTCACTAGTCAACAGAGAAGTGCAAAATAAAACCACAATGAGATACCACCTCACACGGGTCAAATTGGCTACCATTAAAAAAATCAATGAACAACAAGTACTGGTGAAGATGTGGAGAAAAGGGAACCCCAGTGCACTGTTGGTGGAAATGCAGATGGTTCAGCCACTGTGGAAGACAGTATGGAATTCCCTTAAAAAACTAAAAATGGAACTACCTTTGACCTAGCAATTCCACTGCTGGGAATATACCTTAAGAAGACCAAAACATCAATTCAAAAAAACTTATGCACCTCTATGTTAATAGCAGGACTATATACAATAGCCAAGTGCTAGAAACAGCCAAAGTGCCCATCAGTAAATGAGATGATCAGAAAACTGTGGTACATTTACACAATGGAATACTACGCAGCAGAAAGAAGAAACTCCTACCTTTTGTAACAGCATGGATAGAGCTGGAGAGCATTATGCTATGTGAAATAAGCCAGTTGGTGAAAGATCTCACATGTAAGCGGAATCTTGAACAAAATAAACTAATGAACAAAATAAAAACACAGGCATGGAAACATGGAACAGACTTACAGTGACCAGAAGGGAGGTGGGAGGGGGATATGGTGGAAAGAAGGGGAAGGGCCTAGTCAAAGAACATGTATGAGTGACTTACAGATATGGACAACAGTGTGGGTAAGAGCAGGGGTGGGATGGGTGGAGGATGGCAAAGGTGGAAAAACTGGGACAACTGTAATATAGTAACAATAAAAAAAAATAATAAATCATTTAAAGGATCAACACTTTTGAGGAAGCTAGGAAAATAAAAATCAAAAATTTGAAATTAGAAGCATTTTACTATAGTTTGTGCCTAAATGGAATCCTTTGTTGGCTAGTATTCAAATATCTTTTCTCTTCTAGTAATCTATTTATTACCATATCCAGTGTCTTAATGATAATATCAATTCTCATACACTCATACTACATATTTCATCTCCTTATTTCTTATCTCTGCGTCTGTCTCAGTGGTTTCTTATAATTATGTGCTGTAAAGAAAAAGGCTCAAAATTGAGTAACCTAGCAACATGCACAAACATTGTATTTTTAAAAATGGTATGTACTGTTCCTTTAGTAAGGAGTAGAAATTCACTGCACACAGAAACAGGTTTTCATAGTCTTAGGGGCTATAGAGAAAACCCTCCCCCACTCATTCATATCCTCTCTTTGTTGTCAATCACCAAGGCTGATTACAATATAGCAAACTCTGAACTAATCCTATAATAATTTTGCTACCCAGCAACTTGGGGTGATTATGTGGTAATCTAAAAATGAAAGCAAAATATAACTAGAAAATGTTCTATGTACCCAATTATACAAAGTTCAGAAGGGTATATTTGTATTTGCTTAGCATTTATTTTAATTCTGATTTATAAAAATTCAGATTATTTGAAAATTCTATTATTTAGAATTATTAGTTGGAATCTCTACATACAAACTAATTTCTTAGAAAGTTTAAGTAAATTCCAATTTATTATCTTTTCATGTTGTGGAAAAATGTTTCCTTTGTGAAATGAATGACAAAACAGATCAATTCCTTTGGGTTTCAGACTCATAGTGTACTAGCAAGTAGAGCACTTGGGTCCTTGCCCTGAATATCTTATCAGTGTGGCTCTAGCTTTTCTATTCAATCATCCTCACTACCAGTGGGCACTGATCAGCATGGTAATAAAGGAAACGGAACTCCAGTTGATGAAAGAGTGAATGCCCTTCCTGACTGCCTTTATAAGAAGTCATCCTGGCATACAATGTCTGGCACACAGCAGTAAGTCTGAGGTTGACCTGAAAAATTCCTGTTTTCACTTATCTTAATATCTCTCAAGCTGGGAGGAAGGCAAGGGCTTGAGAGTCATTAACTCTTCAGTACAGATAACAAAAGCCAGGAGATTTTGAACAAAA
>VMDR010018564.1:0-19068 GCA_007922815.1 Macrotus californicus
ATGATTAATCCCCTATTTGCCAGCTGTCCTGGTAAATACCTCTAGACTGGAGCAGACATTAAGCAATCACAAGTCATACAGGTGCAAATCCCTTTAGCAAGTTTTGCAGTAGCAATCTCTCTCTCTCTCTCTCTGAAGAATTCTTATTTTAACCAAGTCTTACTCATTTTTTAAACTTATAATTTAAAGCCTCTGTTGTCCATGAAACATACAATGGTGAAACCATCAGTTAGAAATGAAACTAGTTTACTGTTGAAAAATTCAGGAGGACCCAGTGAAAGGATCAATTACCTTGCTAAATTTTAGGACACAGTTCTCAATGGTTCATGTAATTTCCTCTATTGTTCTTTGCAAATGTCCTGCAAAGCAGTTTACAAGTATGATGGGCAAAAATCATTCCATGGACTGAAGACAGCATCTTTGGGAAAATTTCATTTATTACCTGGGTGAAAATAAACTGAGAAGGGTACATGACAAAAAGAAACAGAAAGAACTGAGGATTATTTTTAGAGAGAAATTATCCTGAAAACTTTTTTGCTGAGTGGCAGTCTAGTTAGTGTTGAAGGCAGCAGCAAGTTCTTTGGGTTGCAGGCAAGGTGAACGTGAAAAGAGAATTCCTTTAAAACCTTCGAGTCCTGGCAGGCAGGCTGGAGGAGGTATCCTTCTTAGAAAGACGTGTTGGTGAACTCTGATGGTAACGATAATGGGAGGCATTACACGAAGGTTACTATAGCAAGGTGCCTGCCGGGGGAAGAATTCTGACCAAGGAAGAAATAGAGATCTCTGACTCTTGATCAAACAGATGGGCTGATGCTGCCCTGCATCAGTGATCCCGAGTTGATTAACCGAGATTAGGAGGCGCAAATCGGCAGCGCAGCCCCCGAAACACTGCTGGGTATTTTTTTGTCGGGAGAGAGAGGGCAGGAAAAAAGAATAGGGGAGAAAAAAACCCTTCAGTTCACACTGACAGCAGATCCGGTTTCCCCAGCTCTCTGCTGGCCTGCACCTCCCCACCTCCCCGCCTCCGCTCCAGTCCTCCTGCAGGGTCAGGGGCCGTGCCCGCCGCTGCTCCCGCAGGAGGAGCTGCAGTTTTCAATCCCCGCAAGGCACCACCTGGTCCCCGCCCTGGCCCGGGCCTGCGGGAGGGAGAGGTGAGCCCGCTCGCCCCGCCGCGGACTGGCTGTTCGGGTCTCGCCCTGACTGTGGGAGGCAGAGGTGAAGGCGAGGAAGGAAAACCCGAGGAATGGAGACGCAGGAGTTTAGGGCGATGTTGGCAAGAGCAACGACGTGAAATGGAAGCACCCGCTAAGGAGGATCGGTAGTAGAAAACAAAGATCCAGGGCGTGAGGGGAGGAAAAAGCGTCGGGAAGGGACCAAGGGAGGCCCCGAGAACGAGAGGGTGATGATAGGGAAGTGGAAACTGAAAGAAGAGAATGAATGAGAAGCAGGCGAGTGCTCGCAAAAAGGAAAGATGGTATGCAGAAATGAAGGCTGCGCTAGCAAACTCGGGTAGCCAAGAGAAAGGCCGGGGAAAAAGGCTGGAGCCCCTCCCTCCTCCCAGCGATCAGGCTTCGGGCGGTGAGACCCCAGCAGCCGCGCGTTCTCAGTCCCCGCCGTGCGGTAGCAGCTTCCCAAGGCTGGTCTGAGGGCATTAACCGTACGAGATACAGCCTGGAAGGGCATATTGGGGCTCTGGGAGCTCGATGCTAACGTTAAGAACTTGCCCTGACTCCGGGGGAGGGGGAGGGAGAAAGGGGGGCGGGGAGGGTTTCCAGAAAGCGTTTCTAAGAATAGTTACAACGTCACTGGTTAGGAGAACCATTGGAGCAAAGAGGAGGGAGCACTAACCTCAATGTAGGGAGTTCAGAGGTTAGGAAAAAAGTTAAAACTCCTACAGGGCCTTTCTAACAGGGTGGGGAGAACCTGCTTTCAAGGCAAAGAGGCTCTAGTGTTGGCTACAATCGACCCAGAGTCTGCTTTAAAGAGAAAGTGAGACGAGGAATTGTGCGGCCGAGCACACAGAGGCCACGTCGACCTTCCTTTTCACTCCTCTCTCCCATGGGTATGATCTGCCTACAGTAAGGACAGAGACAGGTTCCTACCCTTAAGGGGCTGGTCCTTTAAAAATAAACCAGCAATTCCAGTGAAGTGTGTAGAGCTTTGTACAGAAAAAAGAAAAAAATGAATTTTCACTAGACCTTGAAGAATTGGAGGGGACGGATGGGGCAGAGGATGGCACTCAGAAGGTGAGCTCAGAGGTGAAAGCAGAATTTTGAGGAAAACCCTTAGTTAACAAGACAGATTAATTTCTTCTTTATTTCCCAAGAGTGTGAGCCTGGAGAGGGGTCCACCAAGAGGGACCTACATATACAATGCCTGGGACCTGGAAAAAGTGCTCCAGAGAGCTCCCAAATGGACTCCACTAAATCACTCCCCCCCTTCTCTAGCCCCAGAGAGGCCTTGACCTCCCTCACTGATGTCTATGGCTGAGTAGCCGTGCCTCCCTGCCCCCCACCTCCAGCCCGTGAATACATATGAGAAAACATTGAAACAAAACCAACGCCATTGGTCTGGGTGGATCACACCTCTCTTTGTTGGTAGCAAGATGGACACAGCAGAAGAACTCTATATAGTTTTGTAACCTGCTAGCCTACAGTGAACTCTTTAGGATCATTTTCTCAGTAAGACTACACAGAAAACAGTCCATAAACAGCTCTTGCTTCCTTTGTAGAAATAGGAGCCATATAGAGGTTCCAAAATAGGGGAAGCTTGGCCAGTGTGTCATCTGGTACCATCATGCAGGACGTGGAAGCAGCGTGGGTTTATGTCTTGGTAAAAAAAGAGCTCTGAACTAAATCCTTAGAAGCTGTTCTGGTATGCAGGTGGGGAGAAGGAGCAGTGGGGGGCATACATGCTGTGGGAAAGCATCTGGGCATGGCAGCAAGTACAAAGTTTATCCCTTGGTCCTAAAACGTGGCCTATATAACTGCTTGCAATCTGTCCTTTTTTGATTAGAAATAGACTCTGCTTGTCAAATACCACCTGCTCCCCACTTCACTCCTTGGGGGTGTTGAAAGCATCTAAGTCACAGGTAATATAGAAGAGATTTCCTTAAACCAACAAATACAAGTATTAGAACATGGAGTACTAATTTATGATAGGTAAAGAACAGACCTTTTCAAAACAGATAGATGCATTTCAAACACTGAACCACTCAGACTGTGGTAAATGTTTCAGGAAGGTTTAAGGGGAGAAAGCCAATAGCTCAGGTGACCAGGTGAATAAAAAATGTATGTTATCACTGAATGAATCCACAGCTACAAATGTAGCAGGTTAATTTACGTCTCCCTGCAAAAGAAATAGTAAACATTATAGCCCCATTTTCTTACCATCCTTGCAAGCATGGCTAGAGCTAGGATTCTGGGAAATGGCCTGCTTTGGGGACACTACTCTTCAGGACAGTTTCATATAACATTCTCTAGCCTTGTCCCCTAACCTACATGTGTATGTGGTGGATTTTTCAGTATGAGAGCAGAAAGAAATTTCTATATAGAGTAAGAGGCACTCACATCCAGGGTCAGGTGAATCAAGGAGGAAAGCTGGCATTCTAAATGAAAACTATTCCATCCAGTTCATGTGAATCCATCACCTGGAAATGCATCCTGATCCATGGCCATCTCCAAAGAACTATCTCTTTCTGGAGCAAATGTAAAAAGGAAGAGTTCAGGAATCTCTGTCACCCAGAACTTTGACCAAGAACTGAAGTGGATGTATGGTGAGGAGCTGAAAACATGCACCCGAGGCAGCTGTGTGTTGTGGGAAGCACCCCAGAACACTGCGCCTTGACTCAGAGCGGACTTGGGTTGCATGTGCATGTTTCTGTGGTACCAAGGCTGCAGTACCTTTAGTAGGCAACCTAATGTCTCTCAGGGCCTCAGTTTCTTTTGGTATGAAATAATGACTACACTCTCCCTAACAACTTCTAAGAAACAAAATAAAGGTATCCTCCGAGATAAAGGAAGAGATTGGGAAGGTGGTGGATTTCAAGATTAGCACAGGGGGTTTCACACCACTTGAAATCTGGACTCTTTTTTGAGGGAAATAATGAAGGCTATGAACAGGGTGCCCTTGGAACAGTGGGTGAAATAATTTAATGACAAACATAGACTGCAAAGCTGGCTGGCCCATTTGTAGCAAGGAATGCCATTCGCACCTGGGCGAGGAAGCTTCTTTTCCATGTTTCAGTCTGAGATTTCACCAAGTGCTCAGTACCATAAAGGGTGGGGGCTCTATTTCATTTCTGTGTCTCTCTCATGGTGGTTAATCCCAGTGTGACTCTGACATCCAGTACCAGTAAGTGCCCATTCATTGATCAAGGAAAGGGAGAGATGTGGGAATATGAATAAGAGGCAGTGGAGCAAGACTGGAAGGAATAAAAGAATTACTCACCAAAGGAAGTCACGCTTATTTTATGAGATCGCTTCCTTCTATATCATAAAGTTGTTTTTTTCTGTATTCTGATTATCATTATCCACACAAGGGAACAGCTACTATACCAGTTCAGTCAGGTTATAGGTGGCTGACCCTTCCATTGAAGTCAATGGCCCAATAAATTCATGCTGGAGTTACTAGGAAGTGACCTGACTTGGCGTACCTAGTTTAAACTAAGGGCTTCATAATAACCTGACTCTGTCTCTGTTTCTCTTAGAGTTTGTGTAGCCTGAGAAAACTTTTACTCTCTGTTTTTTACAAGCATTCACTGGTTATGATTTTGGCTCCGCTCACTGAGCCAGGGGGCAGAGGTCTTATATCTCCTGGTCTGATGCTCTGCCTCCAAACACAGCTGTTGTTGCTTTGGAGTTGAGACACCTCAGGCCTGGAGCACATTGCCCCAGGCCCCAGAGTAGTCCGAAAGCAACAGAGTCAGGTTTAGGGGCTCCAAGAAGCTCTTTGCTTCTCTCTTCTTGGAAAAAAATGACCAAGGATTATATAAGGAGGCAAAAGGGGATTATTTAGCCAGTGTTCATTTTCATAAGAAATTTCAAAAAAAAAGGACCTAACAGGAGCTCCTTCAGGCCAGTGCTTTTCATGGTGTTGTCCTTGACTGCACTCACACCAGATTTACCTGGGAATCCTGTGTGCTGATTCTGGTATTCTTTTTTGACCTATTGAATCAACATCTCTTGGGTTCTAAGAAAATTTAAAGAAAAGGGATTGTGGACATTTCTGCTAGGTTGTTTCTGGAAGCAGATATAAATTATTGAAAATGAAAAGAACTGACTTTCCACCTTCCTGGTCAAATGGTGGCCAGATGATTCAAATCGCTCCTAGCTTTGCGGCCTTTCCCATTAGGCTGCACAGGATGCCTACTTCTTCCTCAAATGCTACCTCACTCCCGCCTCCAGGCTGAAGAACCTTCCCAATCCTAACCCTCCCTCCACCAGCATCTTAGCACGTGGAGTTTCTAAGAGTCAGAAGGTAGGAAAGATTGTGAGGAACTGTCTGTAGAAGAGATAAATAAGTGTGTTAGTGGCCCATAAGAGCAACAATATCTATTGGCTTGAGAAATCCCAAGACAGCCACTGGGATCCTAACTCACACCTTCCTTGTCGTTCTGACAGTGGTGAGGCCTGGTGAACCAGCTGGCCACCACACCGTTTCTTCTTATCAGATCTTTTAATTCTTTAAACAGAATTGTTAAAAAGTAGCACTTATACTGGAGAGCATCTTGTTTTCCATCCTTATGGAGAGAACTCCGGTTTCCCCGTGGAAAGGCATGAATTTGTGGCATGGGCCTGGTGGCAAAATTAGGCCACAAAAGATGACTTTATTTGCTTGCTTGCTTACTTTGGGCTGGAGAAAGCAGGAAAGGAGTCCAAGATCTTTGTACTAAAATGCTTAATTCCTCTTTTCTTTATTTAAGGAGCTGAAAGGAAAAAAGTCATATACTTGGATTGTGGGAGACAAAGCTGGTGCACTCTGTTTAATTAACGTTTAAACTCTGTGACAGCATCCAAATATAGAGAGAATATAGACCATTTGAAGATAACGGAGGGACTGAAGAACTGTATCTTTGACTAGAAAAGGTGAATGGATCTTCCGCTACAAACTCTCCGCAGGATAGTCGCGAGGGGCGGTGGGTTGGCAAGGTCCCTTGCGCGGGAGGATGCTCAGGCTGCCTGGTCGCGGCTCACTGCTTCAGGTGCCTCAGCCCCCAGCTTAAGTTGTCGTGGACAACCCCGCAGCTCTCCCGCCGCCGCCTCCTCCGGCTTCCCCTCCCTTTGGCATTGCTTGGCTTTAACTTTGAGCAGCTTTTTTTCTTGCCGGGCTGGTTGCTGGGAGGTGCAGTGGGCAGTGGCGGCTCCCGCTGCGAAGCTAGGGGCTGAGAGGGGCCCCGGCCGGGCACTGAAGGCGGCGAGCGATGCTCGCTTCTGTGAGTTCCGCCGGTGGGGGGCCAAGGAGGGCTGTCGACTAGGAGGAGGCCGAGGTTGAGGAGGCCGGGCAGGGGCGATGATGGTGTTAAATGTGGCCTCGCTGCTCCCCGGGGAGGTGCCTGAAAGGAGAGTGCGCTCACCAGCTGACAGCGCGTGCTCCGCTCCAGACGCTCCGCACCGCGGCCCGGAGCCTCTGCCAGCCCCTCTATTGTCAACCGCTCTCTAATTAAGAAACACTCACATTACGGCAAACCACCCCCACGCTTCTTGGTTCCTGTCCTTTTCTTTATCTTCCCCCGACTTCTCTCCTCCCTAGCTTCACAGAATTTAACCCATTCTCCGCTTCAGTCTCCTTTTCTTGTTAGGGGCCTAGCAGAAGGGGAGGACCCTCAGTGGTTGGCGTCTAGCTCTGGTCAGTCTAGGATGAGAGGAGTCAAAAACAGCAAGGAAAACGTCCACCTTTGTTATACATCCACCCCCCACACCCAATCTGCTGCCTCTTCTTACAAAACCAACTACGAGTAATTCGACTACTGGGGGTCATCTTTAAACTCACTAGTACATGCTTGCTTGTTTTGCCAGATTGCAACGGGCAAGTCTAGGGCGCAGTGGACAAGTGGGTCTGCATTTTTGTTTCCAATTCTTTTGGAACGGCTACGACGAAGTTGATCATCTCTTTCTTGAACTTTCAAATAAACAGAGATTAGTTACAAAATATCTTTCGATAGAAGATCGGTTACTTGGTTCAGATTTAGATCCCTAAAGTCAATAGACAGGCCTAATGAGGGCATTGGTCCGGCAGAGATTAAGATAAAAAATTTAACTCACCCTCTTTTTCTGGTCAAGCTGGAACCCCAATTAGCAATGTTCCATACAGAAGAACATGTTTAAACTTGTCAGTTGTCAAAATAATCTTCCTCCAGCTTTTTGTGAAATCAAATCAGTTCCCAAAATGTGAAGAGCCAAAACCCTCCACAAATAAAAGTGGTGGTGAGGTAGAAGGCAAAGACAGAATATAAAGCAAGTTGCTTAAAGTATATAAAACTCTAGAAAGCACCAGCAGTGTCTCAAAAGACTAGCCCGATTTATCTATCTTCATTACTTTAAGAAATGCTGCCTCTTTGTTTGTTTGGGTGATATTAAGCATGCTTAACTTGCACACATAGTTGATGCCTTTGCTAGTATCTTAGATACTTGGATCCGACTTTGGAAGGTAGAAGCTAATTGCTAATAATGGAGAGAAAGGAGCCAGTCAGCACGGCAGGAGTGGTCTGGCATATGGGGAATGAGCGCTCAGAAATACTCAACATTCAAGTTTCCAAAATATTAATGAGATTATAGCAACCTGCAGCTTATATGTTACAGCTTGTTAATGGTGTGTAAGAGAGCGAGCTGCCAAACGTTTGTTATGCAAACTCCATAGCAGAACCTTAAAATGGAAATGTGATTGTACGTCTCTTTCAAAGAAATGCTAGCGTAAGAAGAAAGAAATAGAATGAAGGAAAGAAATGAGGTTAAAGTCCTCACTTGAACTTTGAACACTTAATTTGCCGCAACGGGATTTGGCTTTTTGTGCATGTCTTGATGGGTTAGAAGAATTCACCCATATTTTCAATCCGTGTGGTGCAGAATTTCCAATCTGACATTTTGTTTTTCTCATGAGAAGAAATCTCAAGTGACTTCCGTAAGTGATGTTAGCATTGTCTCCAATTAGTATATAATGCCACGAACATTTAAAAGTTAAATATTTGACTATGGTTGTGATCCAAGAAGGAAGAAAAACCCTCTGAACATTTGCATAGTTGGGCTCCTAACCACAGATTTTTTTTTTTAGACAAAAATTAGAGAGTGCGTTGACCTGGTGGATAGGAGTAGTATGATCCAACTCTAGGTATTGACATTTTCTATCTGTGTGATTTGGGGGCAGTCAGGGACAGGGGCACTTATAAAAGATGGGAAAGGCGTTCCTGATGCCATTTCTGTTGTGAAATTCTTGTAAGTCCATGAAAATGGACTTGAGTCTTTTTTCCTCTGGTTAACACAAAACGAGCATAAAGTTTTTGAGAATGAAATACGGTTTCCTTTGAGGAAAAAAAAACCCACAACTTCATTTTCCTTAGTCCTATCTTTCCCCTACTAACATTCATAACGCTAAAAGCATTCTCCATCTCTCCCAATCTTCCTCTCCACATGAATGCAGACACACCAAGCCCAATAACTATAAAAATATGTGTGCACTTATCCTGCAAGGCTGCTCTATGTCCTTGCCTTATTGAGAGTGAAATGGAAATGTGTTAGAAGCAAGCGCTTGATTTATTCAGCAGCCAGAAGATTCCTGATGTTTATCGTGAGCACAGCAAACTCAGTGGGAGCAAAACGTTATCTGAGGGACAGGTGCATTGTTTCTGCCCCTGTAAAGTGTCACGAGCCGCCGCTCACTTCTCCTAGAGAGCTGGCGGAGGCTTTCGGCTTCCCTGGATCTCACACATCAGCTGAACACCATGGATACCCAGGTGGTCAGTTCAAAGCTGGTTCCGCGGTTCTTTAGACCAGAACTTCGCTCCTTCCCGCATTACTTTTTCTGCCCCTCAGTTTGTGGCGCTCTCCTCTTTTCAAGGTGCTGCGGAGGAAGGGGAATGCAGGGGCGATTAAAATAACTATGTCTAACTTTTTGTCCCCTGCTTCCTTGCTCTCGCAATGTTATCCCGATGGAGACACAAAATATAAAAGATTTGGCTTAAAATCAGCCTCTCAAATTTGACGATGTTTTATCCCATGGGAAGTCGCTCATCTTTAATAAATAGTTCTACTTTCACGTCTGCCAAATATTTTTTAAAATTCTGCTTTCTACTCTCTCTACACACACATTGTGTTAGATTTTTTACAATGAATGATCCTGAGAGCCCAGAGTAGGCTAATCCTTAGTGAGAACCCTAAGGTGAAAGAGTGAGCACACCGTTTAGTTTCTGCAACTGACTAAAAACGTAGATAAATGTTTTCTACATAGGAACTACTTCAGAAGGGCAAAATAAAGCAAACATTATCATCTACACTGGAAGAAGTAGAATCAATTGTAACGAAAAAATGAGTGTTCCTAGGACAATTGCAAGTTTATAATTTTTGAATCAACCTCATCCCCTTTCCCTCGAGTTCTAATCCATTGTTCTCTTTATCTCTTTGCCTTCAAACCTCCTCTCCAGAAAGAGAGGAGAGAGGAAGGGGGCGGGGGGGAAGGCTGGGAAGAGAGAATGGGCTTGTGCTGTGAATTTGACCTTAACAAGAAAAGCTCTCAGCTTTGCTAAAGTTTTTATGAAGTGCAATGGTTAACCCTAGTAAAGGTCACGCGAAATCCTAGGAGAACTGAAACACGTGCCTTCCCTTGTAGAGATGTTGGGGCTAGGAGTGAAGAAGGATGGAAAGATCCTGGCTAGCCAAGCGGCAAAACTTGAAAATTCGGGAAAAGTTCTATCTCACCATCTAATTACTGAGCAGGGCTTTTCTGCCCCTAGGGTTTCTGGTCCTACTTGAAGACACAAGGTGTATAACAGATTTTTTTTCTCTGAAACTCTTAGATCGCATACATTCTCAATTAATAAAAGACAGTTCAAGTCTTTAAGGTTATTTTAAACTGTTTTCAAAGCTTATGTTAGAATGGAATAACTGACAAATAAAAGTTATTTTCAAGTTTATTTTTATCATTTGCAAAAGGACATACATAAAACAATGGCAGTTGGCTTTGCTAACTTAAAATAAAATGATCTCAAGTAGAAAACGTAAAAAAAAATGAATCAAGATAAGTAGAAATGGTAGCAAACACTCAATAATAAATAACTTTTCTAACATTAACAAAGCAAAATAAAATTGACCAAATGCTTTTGACACTACTGGATATTTTTTCATTTTAATTTTTTAAACAAACATTTGCAAAGAGCTTACTTAAGGATGACAAGTGGCCGTGTTTAAAAAAACATAACTGGTCTGCAATTGGCAGTTGGGCTTGTCCCAGAGCCACAGCAGTAGCGGCTGATAAAGTGCGTGCACCAAGTTTCCTAAAAGACGCCAACTTTCTCGCGATCCGATATACATACTGGGTCCCTTCATACAATACACAAACTCCCAAGCTCCCCGTTTTCGAACAATTCCATAGCCAAAAGTTATTCACTTTGGAAGTCTTAACTTTGCGTTTCATAATGCGCTTTGGGAAACAATTTAGGAATGCTAACTCTCCCAGGCGTGAGTGCGCGCAACACACAGGGATGGATGCCCAGGGCATAAAATAAATTAAACACAAACCAGCAACAGGGAAGAGGCGACGTTTTAGCAGCGTATTGGCAGCAGGGAACTAGAATAATGATGCCATATATGGGTACATATAATTAATTATACCTTTTCTGTTATCTACAGGGGGAGAAGAAGGTGGGAGGGAAGAAAATAACAAGTTTTCATCAAACAATACTGGACGACAGGAAGTTTGGAAGAGCGGCGGCTTTTGCAAAGCATCAAATGTAGCTGCCATCTGAAGCCAAGTCGTTGCTAAACAACGACCATCGCCCAGCAAAAATTAAAAGGGTGCGGGGATCTTTAACCGCGGGGCTTCCCGCGCACTGGGAAAGGGCGATTTTGTTTCTGTCTCAGTTTTCAGGGTGTCTGTCACCTTCCTAACTTGCCTCATCCGAGTCACTGTAATGGGAATGGGGGGAAAACTCTCCGTCGCTTCTGTGAGACCGGGGCGAAGTTTTGCTACTTTCCTCCTGCACTGGCTGCAAGATTCCCCCGGGCAGCGAAGGCGACAGGTTCTTTTGCGCCATCATCGCCGTCAGGGCGCTGTCCTCAAAAGTTGAGAAGTGCAAAGCGTCCAGCTGCACTGAGTACCCTCCCGCGGAGGCTGGGGCCGAGAAGCGAGTCCGGCAACTTCCAGGGGGGGTGGGCCGCTGGCCCGCTCCGGAGGCCGGCTGTGCCCCAGCTGCGGTCGCCGCTCCCGCACCGCCCTCATAGGGGGCGGCGGTGCGAAGGTGGTGGTGGTCGCCCTTGCAAGACGCTGGCGGTGGCGGTGGCTGTTCCCCGCCGCTGGGCGTTTGGAGAAGCTCGGACAAGGCGTTGATGTAGATCTGGGCCATCTGCAGGGTCTCGTACTTGGACAGCTTCTTGTCGTTGTTGAAGGACGGGATAACGTTGCGCAGCTGGTCGAAGGCGTGGTTCAGCCCATGCATCCTGCGCCGCTCCCTGGCGTTGGCCGCCAGCCGCCTTTGCTTCTGCACCCCATTCACCTGTTTGCTGGAAGGGGCACGCTGGCGGCTGCAGCCCAGGTCTTCTACCACCACCCCGCCTTTCAGCTTGCACAGCTGTTCGCGCACTTTCACGGGGCCAGGGCTCTTATTACTGCTGCCGCCGCCACTTCTCCTCACCAGCTCCCCCCGACTGTCCACCTCCTCCCGAGGCGCCGCGGCCTCGGAGGCACCCAGCTCGGGGGAATGCAGCAAATACTGGGCGGCGCGTGCCGTGCAGATGCCCTGCAAAGTGGGGGCCAGCCAGGCGCGTGGGTCGGTGCTGTCCAGGAGGGACAGCTCGGCCGGGTAGACAGGATGCTCTCTCGTCTGCAGGGTCGCAGGTGGCTGTGGCGGCTGCGGGAGGTGGTGCGACTGGGGATGGCGATGGTGGTCCCCTAACTCCTTCACTTCAGCCCACTCTTCTACGTGCAGCAGGCGGGACATTGCACTGAAGAGGCTCGGAGGTGCAAGGTCGGAGTAGGCACTGGCAAACCAGCTCGACAAAGCAAAACAAAACAAAAAAACAAACAAACAAAAAAACCTTCCCGGGTCTCTACTGCAATGTCTTTTTTTTTTTTCTCCCCTCCCTCCTCAACCCTCCCCCACCTACTCGGAGATCACACACCAGGTCGCGTGCAACGAAGCTTCTCCGGTTGCTGAAGGCGCTGCGCCCCTTTAAAAAGCGGCACGCGCCAGTGCGGCTCCCCCCCGCTCCTCTCCCAGCCCCCTCCTCGCGCCGGTCGCGTGTCTGCTCAGCCAATGGAGGGCGCGGGCCGGCGCGTGCGGGCAGCCAATCAAAGAGTTTTTACACCCAAAGAAAAGTTCCGGCGCGCTGGGGGCTCAGGCGCCCGCCCCAGGTCCCTCAACCCCGCTCCCCAGTCTTGGAGTTCGTTAAATTCATATGTTAATTGCAGGTTGTAACTCGACCCCGGTGCTGTGTCTCGGTGCCAGCCGCTGGAGTGCGTGAGCCGCCGCGGAGCGAGGTCGGGGATGGAGCCGGAGCGGACGGCGGGTGGACGAGCGCCGGGGCCGCCTGCTCCCCGGGAGGCTGGACGGCCCCGGCGCGGGGTCGGCTCTCGCGGTGCGGAGACGCGCGCCCGGCCCTTTGCGGCCTCCGAACCAGGAGCGCTGCTCCAGCCGTGCGTGGCCAAACATTTACAGTCTCTCATACGTAACATGTATCTACATATGTGTGTACATGCAAACCTCCCATAGGCATGTGGGTATGTAGTTGCTAAGCGATGTTTATACCATTCAAAATCAATGTTAGAATTAAAAAAACTGTCAGAATACGATTCTCAGTTTTCATCTCTCGCTGCAGATCTTTATGTAATATTTTTCTTAATGGGAAGTAAAACTGTAGGGCAGCTGTGGAATTCCCCCGTCTGTCCCCTGTCCCCAGCACCCCGCGACCAACTCGAGGGGTAACAGGCAGAAAACTCTCTTCGGGGTAGTTTCAGGGCCAGGGTATTTTACACCATCTACAGCCACACCAGGGCTGCTTACTCAAAGCGGAACCAGGGGGCCATGAAAGGCACCCGAATACCTTGCAATTGTGAACACTTTCAAGGTACAGAATCCCGGAGTTTCTACCCACATGCTTCTGGAACTCTGGGTTTAACGCGGCGCGCGCGGCTTCTCCGGCAACACCCAGAAACCACCGCCTCATCTCCCCACCACCCTGCGCTTCGTCGGGAAGGCTGCTCCCTCCCCCCCCCCCACTCCCTTGGCCCGAGCGTTAAAGCCCGGGAGGTCCTGGGCAGCCCTGGGACTTGTCTCCCAGGTGAGCACCGCAGGCCCGTCCCAGTAGCCACGTCTTTTCGTGTTCACAACAAAAAGCCAATCAGGAGCACCCAGCCCCGGGCACGCCCGGCCTGCGCGCGCAGCCCTCCCCATCTCCGGCGTTCTCGGCGCGCACCCTGGGGCCCAGGAATGGGGCCCAAGCAGCTGGTGCCAGCTCTGCTTTCTACTTGAGTGGTGGCTGTGGTGGGAATAGGAATCTCATGCCTTATAGAAGATGGTCAAGAAAAAAGCCAGAGGGAGAGAGTTCCGTGGAACCAGAAATGACTGTGACCAGAAAGTTGTTCTCGTTAGTATTTGCTGGGACTTGATCTAACCTGCCATTTAGAACGCCCTGGAGAAAAGAATCTCTGAGACTGGAAAGGGACACACACACACACACACACACACACACACACACACACGAGTATATTTTACCTATATATCCTATACCAGCAATTTTCAACAGATATGCTGAAAAGATTTTTTAAAAATGCACTACCTGACTGTTTAGTCTGGGGCACTGAGCTCTTTTCCTTTAGACTGTCAAATAAAAAATAAATAAATAAAAATGATAGCCAACACAATAGCCATCTGATGTAAATGTATCAAAATTTTACCTATTTTTTGGTCAGATTGGCAAAAATATATTTTTGTGTATATTGCAGAATTTTAATAATTAGTTTATGTGTGCCATGAGATGAAAAGGTTGAAAATTAATGTTCTATAATATATACTGTATTCTACCCTTCTATACCTTTATGAGGATACAGATAATCATAAAGATATAAAGGTACAGTACACTGGAATGCTAAAATGGTATGTATTTAACACATCATTCTTCACAAGTTTCTCCTTCAATCTTGTCTATTTGTCAGTGTGTAGGGACAGTCCTAGGCGTCCCACCTTAAGAGCCAAAAAGGTCGGAGTTGGATTCTTATGTGAATATTTAGGTTCTGCTGTAAACAATATGTCGAATAAGATGAACAGACACAAAAGCAAAACCAGAAAATCCCAAGCCTAATATGAAAATCAGTGATGAGAATAAAGAAAAGGTGAATAGGAAAAATCATCTCATTCTTTTTTGGGGGAGAAAATTCTCTAATTTTTTGGTGATTGGAATACGTACTATTGGAATCAACAAATGATGCTATTTTTATAATAGTGTTACTATGTAAAATGTGCTACTTCAAAAAATAATTGCTAGTAGTAGTGGACGTCAAAAGGTGACTTTCAGAAAAATGATTGACAAATACCATATGATCTCACCTATAATTGGATCCTAAGCAACAAAACAAGCAAGCAAGCAAAATATAACCAGAGACATTGACATAAAGAGCAAACTGACAGTCACCAGAGGGGAGGTGGGAGGGGATAATGGAAAGAAAAGGGGTCGTCAGGAACATGTATAAAGGACCCATGGACAAAGCCAAAGGAGGGTAGGATTGAGGGTTGGAGGTGGGGGTGGCTGGGGTGGGGGGAAAACGGAGACAACTGTATTTGAACAACAATTAAAAAAAAAGAAAAAAAATGATTGACCATGTTCTACATATGCTATGGCAGCTTTAGCTGCTAGAGCCTGGAATTATCAGCTGTTTATATTACATTTATTCCTCATATATTGCTTTCTCAACTGTACCAGCTGAAAGTTACTCATCACTTCAAATATATGCCCATAGTTTCCTCGGCTGGCATCATCCAGACTTTTTGTCTGTATTTTAAAGCTGACTTCATTACTGCCAAATTTCATTTTCGTCTGAGCTTTAACAGTTTTCTGGGCTGTAGCCGAATATTTGCTGAATCCATGGAATATTGATCCCAATTTGTCAATTTGTTAAAGATTATCATTAGTATTACCACTTTTTTTGAAATGTCTCAGTTTTTAGGTGAGTTATTTAGAATGTCCCCAAAATGTGAAGGAAAGTAAGATATTTCTGTGGTTTGTGGTGAAATGCATTTCTTTTCCCCTTAGAATCAACAGCAAGCTATTTTCTTAGTCCTCCCCTCCCTTTCTTTCTCTTTCATTAGGTGGGGCTGAGGAAGTGAGGCATCTGAGTGGGGAAGGTGACAGAGCATGGTGCACGGGGTAGGAGCCTCAGTCGTGTGAGCAGGGTGTTCCTGCATAGGTTTTGTGGCATGGGATGTCAAACATCAAGTCATGTGAGTGTGTGTAGGGGCTGGGTGGTGGCAGCAGCAGAGTATGGCAATGTAAGCAGAGACAGGAGGGCTTCTCTGTGTGTGGGCAGCTGGGTTAGTCACTCATACAAGGATTAATGAACAAGGAAATATTTGAGGACCATAGGAGTGAAGTTCTCACTGTCAGGAAAGGGAGTCACAAGCATGGAAATGGAGAAAGCTGTAGAATTCAATTGAATTGGTGATTTTAATATGAAGTTATGGTTTTCAATATGTATAAAGAGGTTATAGAGAAATGAACATAGATATGAATGTAGGGTGTGTGTGTGTGGTGTATCTACATATATTCCCTAGCTCTTTTCATTCTCAGGGCCTGGGATCAGCAATGAGTATATTTGGCTTCCAGATTTTAGTTTCTAAATACAATTGTCCACTAACAGAAACTGGGGTTCTTGGAAAAATGGGCTGATTCTAGGAATGGGACAGAAAACAAACAGAAGATGAACATAAAACATCTTGTGTTAGAAATAAGGAAGTGCTCAAAGACTGATGGAGACACATCATAAGACCTCAGGAGTCTGCTTGAGGCAGCTTCCACTGACAAAATGTAGGACAATTTTTAGCATCAAAATATGTAATGATAGCAACAGGTTACATACCATTGAGAAATAGAGGAATCTATGAATCCTTACTAATGTAATATAATAAATGAATATATTGATGGTTTAATAAATACCTTGTTACGAAATATGTATTGATTACAGAGGAAAGATGAACTCTACTGCTATGGTGAAATATGGCAGACACCAACGTAAGTGATCAGAGTTGATATCACCAGCAATGGGACAAATCAACTGTATGTGCCGTTTGTTAGGAGGCAGAAAAGACAGCATCACTTCTATGATATCCTTGCCCAAGATTCATATCCTGAATCCAATCAAGAGAAAACATTAAGCCAACCCAAACTGAGGGGCATTCTAGAAAATAGCCAGCCTATTATCTTTCAAGTGTCAAGATCCTGAAAGGCAAAGTCTCAGGAACTATTCAAGGCTAGTAAAGGTTAAAGAGACATCATAATAAACCTGATGCCTGATTCTAAACTGCATATTTTTCTAATTGGGACAGTCGAGAAAAACTTGAATATTGTCAGGGCAATAGATGGTGGCAATGTTAATTTCCTGATTTTGGTGGTTTATTGTGGTTATGTAAGAGGGGAGAGTGCTTTCCTTATTAGGGAGTACTCACTAAAATACTTGGGGATGATGGAGAAGCTTACTCTCAAATAGTCTAGTAAGAAGGTTCTTTGCATGGTGCTTACAACTTTTCTGTAAGTTTGAGACTGTCTTGAATAAAAAGTCAAGAAAACAAACCAAATGGGCATATTTACTTTGTTCTTTGCAAGCCTAGAGTTACTAATTCAGGTCAATCCAAGCATGATGCCTAGTGTGTTGAGGCCTGTAGTTATTGCTGAAAGTTTAAGTTAAAGTCTGCTCTGCCTCTCAGGCTCAAAAAGAGGGCGGGCACCTGTGAGTGTAGGAAGAAGAAGCAGGTGATCCTGTGTCCAGGAGACAGGGACCATTGGAAGTGCCTTCTGCAGAAGTTCTCAACTGTGAGTCATATGATCTAAGGGACAAGGATGCTTGTTCCATAGCTTAAATCTGCTACAAAGCCACACTCAAAATTAGTTGCTGAGTCAACTGATAAATAAATCCGAGCAATATTCCTAAATGTGGCATGTGCTTTCTCCAAAATCCAAAGAGGACTGCCAGGCATAACAATTTTCTCAGTGCCAAAAGGTACAAGAAGTAACACGTGGCCCATTTCTTTGGGGGGTGTTTTAGCATGCCATAGACTTCTGGAATCTTAAACACATCACCAATTTGGCAGGATCTTGGATTTTCATAGGGTTAATCTTCCACACCCTGATCACACCTGCCTCACAAAAGCATTCATTATAAAGCCACTTTCTGCTCTCCAGGTCCAATTAAAATAATGTCATCTGTAGAATGGACCACTATGATGTCCTATAGAAGGTCCAGATGAACAAGATCCCATTAGCACAAGAATATTAACATGACCCCCGGTGAAGATTGTGAATGTACTGTATTTCATTCAAGTGAATCTGAACTGCTTCTAATCATCCTTCCTGGTAAATTCACCAGATCAATAGCTGCACAACAATTGCAACAGTCACCCAGCAGCCGAGATTGGGACTATCACTTGATGAGGTTCACAGGAGTCTATTGTAATCTGCCATGACCCATCTGATTTTCCCAGGTGTCATATCAGCAAATTAAAAAGGGGTGTGATAGGAACAATCCTTTGCCATCCAGTGGTGCTCACCTTTGACAGTGACACTAAGTCTCTGTAATTCCATCCAATACGCAGCATTGTTCTGATTTACTATCCTGGTGGGGGCTCTATTTTCAGAGGCTTTCATTTGGCTTCTTCTGCCAGTGTGGTTTTTAATCCAAGGGTTAGGGAGCAAATGCGAGGTTCCTGACAGCTGCGAAGCATATCCATCTAACTTATGTACTTCGGGACTGGAGTAATGACCACCCACTGAACCTCTCATAGGAACTTGGGAAGGATTCTATTTATCCACCTGACCTTCAAATGGTACTACTGTAATAAAGATCTGTGATAACGTTTTGATTCTTCTGATACAGTGTCAGCTCACATTTTTTATTCAACAAAAACTTTAATAGTCTGTGGAATTTCCTTTTCAGGTATATTATATTTCCCAAGTGAAAGCAGTTTAGATCCATTTGCAAAATGATTGACAGAATATTTACAGGGACCTAGTATCCTTTCCCAGTGATTGGTTCAAACTTGCTCAGATATAGAAACTGGAAAAATATTAGTAAATTTTTATTTTGATGGCTGACACCAATTTTTGGTCTGCCTACTTTTGGTGTTTTCTGGTTACACTGATAAAGTAAGACCCTTATTAGCTACCTGTATTCATTTTCTGTTGCTTTTATAGCAATGTTTTGGTTAAGGGTATCCAGGAAAACAATCAATAGGAGATTCCATACATATTTAGGTATCTTAAGGAACTGGCTCACAAGACTGTAGGGGCTGGCAAGTCTGAAATCTGTAGAGCAGGGCAGCAAGCTGGAGACTCAGACAGGAGTTTATGCTGCCAGCTTAAGGCAGAATTTCTTCTCTGGGACACCACGATTCTTCCTCCTGCGGCCTCCAACCAGTTGGAGGAAGCCAACCTACATTATTTGGGGTAATCACTTTTACTTAACAGATTGTAAACTAATTGTAGATGTTAACCACATCTACCAAATACTTTTACAGAAACACCTAGATTAGAGTTTGATTGAATAACTGGGTATTATAGCCTAGCCAAGGGGATAGATATAACTAACCATCATAACAAATTACAACATAGTAGCTTAAAACTGTGAAAATATATTATCTTATAGTTATGGAGGTTAGAG